>VURO01050110.1:0-11202 GCA_015108175.1 Pelvicachromis taeniatus | reverse complement strand
GGGGTGAGAGAGATGGGGGAGGGGGGAGGCACATACCTGTAGAGCCCTGCTTGAGATGAAGGAAACCTTTGAGCGCTGAGATTTAGATACCGCAGCTGAGCCTTATCGCTCAGACACACATGAACATCAGCACATGTGCAAAGACATTAAGGTACACGTACACGTGATGATGCTTAAGATGAATGTCTGAGCTATTAAAAATGACAGAATATTTCATTTGTGTACACACACGTTCGCACACACACACACACACACACACGGATGTTTGTGAAGGTGATGACAGAAACATAAAGTGAGACATAAATTGATTGACTGTACTTGTCAGGTTCTTCTTTTAAATTTACCCTTCCCATAAAACTTTGGCTTAGTCACTCACAGCATGGTGCAGGATCACAGGGCTCTTCCAGCTGGGTTTGGTGTGGATATACTGATCAGGCGCAACACTAAAACCACTCTCCCATATTATTTGGGCTTCTTTTGTCATGGCAAAGCAGCTCTGGCTTGTCAGGGAGTGAACACTGGATCGCTTAAGGAAAGGGAGGGGGTGCCTTCAGAACCTATTAGATCAGGGATGTCAAATTTATTTTATATCGTGGGCCACATGTAGCCCACTTTGATTTTAAGTGGGCTAAACGAGTGAAACTCCACTTTCTGTCAGTGTAAAGATATTTATATACTCATTTAATCCTTGAGAAGATATCTTAACACAAGATGAGGAAGTGCAATTTCATCAGTTTTTCTAAATTACAATTTGTAATTACATGTGTATTTTCTTTTTACAGATGTATTTTAATTAAATGTGTAGTTTTAAAATTTACATGTGTGAAATTGCAGAGAAAGTTTTGGTAGCTCTCTGCTGAGAGTTCCCACATTTATAAAACAAAGGTTTTTTTTGATTGATCTTTGTTTTTGTTTTTTTTTAAACAAAATTTCTTTTGCAGACAGCAAAATACAGAAACTTGCTCTGACATAATTGTTTGTGTGTTACTTAACTACTTTGGTATGTAATATGAATGTTTATGAATAGGTCTTTATCAGTAGAAAAGCTGTAGAATTTATTAAAATAGAGTTAAAAGTCCAAAAATGTATGCTTTTCTAATGCCGTCCAGCAGGCCATGGAGTTTTTCCTGGGGGTGATTTTGGCCCCAGGCCCTTGTGTTTGACATCCCATTATTAGATAGATCCGTTACATCCCACACATGCTCAATCAGATTGGGAATTGGGTAGTTTAGAGGCTGGGCCAACAATTTGAATCCTTTGTTTGTGTTTCTAAGCCGATTTCTGGTGGGTGACGTTGTCTGCTGAGGTGACCACTACCATTGGTTAGTTTGTTTAATAAACACTGATCTGCAGCATTGCTTAGGGAGGTGCCGTGTTTCCAAGAATCATCTTAGGAATGAAAATTTACTGTCAGAATATTGCATTGTTAAAAAAAAAACATCATACTCTGGGAAACAGACATGCCTGATCAGAGTATATTTTGAGAAATCTGTCTCGTCTTTTTCCACAGCCATGAAATGTTGGTGACTGGAATTTTGTTTTTGTTGCTTACAGCACTGAAAAAAGATGGCTAAAAAAATGTAACAGCACCACCTCCATCCAAGAAAATGTCCACATGATGCAATCAAAAGTTTACACCAGTTTATGGAAACTTCCTTTTTCAATTTTTTACGCAATATCTTAGTCATTGTAACATTTTAGAGAAGTGAAAAACGTAAAAGTGAAACATTTTGATTTTTATTCAACTCATTCAAACACGTACACACTAAAGTAAAGAGCTAACACATCTGTACACATGCAAGTTGACATCTGCAAATGCAATGCAAGGCAGATTGCACAGCTTACAGTACACACACACACACACACACACACACAACACACACACACACACACACACACACACACACACACACACACACACACACACACACACACACACACACACACACACACACACACACACACACACACTAGTTGGCTGAGGAGCCCGGGGCATCTGGGACTTGGATTAGAAGCCATGACAGGGAGATGGAGGAGGGATTACTCTGCCTGCCTCATTTCGTCTTTCCTGCCTCAGTTTGTTTGCATTAGCGTGAAGAAGAAGAAGAAAAAAGATGTAATGAGTCTGAGAGTGTTGGTCTGAGAGGCTGCTCTGCTATTAGAAGAAGACATGCAAAAAAAGACAGAAGTGTATATGATCAGCCAGGGCAACAACACAGTCCCTAAATCTCCTGACAGCTGTTGGAAGGTGTTCACAAACCAGAAAGTTTGGATATTGTGTTTTAATTATTCCCTTTATTAGGCACACCTTGTAAGTCCCAGGTTGAACCCCCTTTTGAATCGTAATTTTCAGTGGCTCAGATTCAACAAGGTGCTGGAAATGTTCCTCAGAGATTTTGGTCCATATTGACATCACAGCATCACTCAGGTGGTACAGATTTGTCAGCTGCATATTCAAGAGCATGACCAATAAAATCACAATTATCAAAACCTAACAGGATGGTATGCAATGTTTGGCAAAGCAATATTTTAACAACGAGAGTCTGATGTTAATGACGCCAGGGTCCTAACAGTGGAGCATGGTTAGGACAATATTCAGACCAATAAACCTAATGATGACATAAATGCAAAGGGGCACACACCAGAACAATACACTTACCACCCATCCAGCCATGCATCCATCCATCCATGCATCCATCCATGCATCCATCCATGCACCCATACATACATCCATCCATCCATCCATCCATGCATCCATCCATGCATCCATCCATCCATGCATGCATCCATCCATGCATGCATCCATGCATGCATGCATCCATCCATGCATGCATCCATCCATGCATCCATCCATCCATCCATCCATCCATCCATCCATCCATCCATCCATCCATCTGTGCATCCATCCATTCATTTCAATTCAATTCAATTTTATTTATATAGCGCCAAATCACAACAACAGTCGCCTCAAGGCGCTTTACATTGTAAGGTAGACCCTACAATAATACATACTACAAATGTCCATACATCCATCCATGCATCCATCCATACATACATACATACATCCAGTCATCCATCCTTCCCTCTGGTGATGGATGGATGGACATGATCTCATCAGTCCTTCAGTCAAATGAGCTGATAAAAACAAGAGAAACTGAAAAACATAGACGTTTTTTGGCCTTGCACTTCAACGTACTGAAAATAAATAGCTATTAATCGCTATTTTGACACGCTGGTTCAGATCTTGTGATTTTGCAAGTACAACAAGATATAACAGGTCCATAGACAAGACACTGGTCTTAAATTAGAGATAACACAAATTTAAATAAACTAATATATATATATGTTTTTTTCCTATGGACCTGTTCTCTCATCTTTTTGATCAGACCTTGTGTGATATTCTGTGCACATTCAGGCAGCCCACTGTAATCCTGGGCTTAACCATCTGACTTCAGGGTGGCAGGAAGCTGATTAGGTCTTAATCAGTGAGAAGACTGAAAACTGACAGATTTCAGACTTCTGGCTCAGATTAAACTACAGTTGTGTGAAAAACTTTTCACCGGACATTTTCCAGATGGTCGGCGTGAGGTCTGGACGCCTTGACTCTCTTCATCAGCCGTTTTGTTGTAGATTTGCTGCTGAGCTCAGGATCTTTGTCCTGTTGATGATTCAGTTTGGTTCCAGTTTTAGCTGTGGGCCTGACATCTGACTGTAGAACACTTTGGTCTGCCATGACCTTTAACCTTTAACTGAGGCCTGTACAGTCTGAGACAGAACACTTGGCTTTTTTGCCATTTTTTGCACATTGTGACCTTGGGCTGAATTTGCTGGGAAGAGTGCGAGATTGAGTAAACACGCACCTGAATACTCTGGATCGGCAATCACAAAGGTGCACAGACTTGTTGCATCACCTGGCTGCACAAAGTCTTTCTGTTTTGACTGTAACGGTTTAGACAAACTCACATTTGTTTCCTGGTACAGTGAAAACTACAAAATATTCTCTCATTCTCTGCAACTTTCCGACTTTACAAAGTCTTCAACCTGAACCGCTCTAGCATGATTTTTAACAGCTTAAAATTATCATTTTGAATCATTGATCAAGAGTCTGATCATCCTTTTTGCTATTATATGTAAGCTGACTGATCTACTCCATTACGGCATCATCACGGGTCAGAAAGCATTCAAACGTTTCCAATATCTTTGCACATGTTTTTTAAAATCTCATCTTCAGAATTGCATTTTTCACTTTCAGTCTCTTTTCAGCAAATATTGAAGGAATCTCATTTCGCTCACTTTGTTAGGTTTAATAAAGCCGGCTGTTATTACTGTGTTTCACTGTTTAATCAAGCAGCAGAGATTTCTCTTTTTTCTCTAAGAAAACATGAAAGTTAATATTTGCAAATGTTTCATTATAACAGCTATAGTCCTTTAGGATACTTCAGTTCTTCAATTCTGTGAATAATAAATAAAAAAAAGAGGGTGAGGCTGCTTGAATGAGGCTCCTGTTCATCATTTAATTACTTTCCAGTCTGGTGAATAAATATTTTGCCCGGTGCCTACGGGGTATGAGCGGCTGGGGACGCGTTTCCTGATCAGAAAAGTAGTCCGAGTCGTGGAGTCAGAGTGTGTGTGTGCGTGTGTGTGTGTGTGTGTGGATTTAGTTGCTAACATTTCATTTTTATAAATGTTGCTGCAGATATGCCACTTTATTTCACAGGCAGCACTTCGAGTCCCTCTGAGTTTCCCTTCAGACCAAAATAAAATCAATCAGTTCTTTTATTTTTTATTACAAAAACTGAGGTTGTTCATCTTTCACTGTGGGTTTTTGTTGTTCGGGTGTTATTGCTTCTTTTTGGTGAGAGCTTCCCAGCATAGTAATGCAAAGAAACCCTGTGAGGGATCACATCAGAAACGTGTATCTGTGAATTCAGACAGTAAAGATAACATAGATCTGCACCTGCTAAATAATGAAATCAGAGCAGGATTTCTGCGTCTGCAGATGAGACTGGGGAGGCTTTACGAGCAGCAGTAGTAACGGATATGTGATGACCTTTCATTTGAGACATCCGGTTCAAAATGTTTCACATGATGTGAAACACCAAACTAATCCATAAAAGAGTGCATATTTAAATTATTATCTGTTAAAAGGGGGGAAAAAGAACACCAAAGTTACTTAAACTACAGTATTTATTAAAAATAGTATTAACCTGACCACATTTTTCAGGGTTAAATTAAACTAGTGGACAGTAATGCAGTGCTGGGCGGACAGTCGGTAGACTATTTCATTCGTTTATTGAGTGAAAGCTGTTTCGGTTAGATTCTCACCGAGTGCGGTGAATTTAAATGAACCCTCCTCTGCTGCCTTTGATGCTGTACAGCGTCTGCTTCTAAAGTGAAAAGACAGCAGAGCAAGAAAGTTCAGGGAAAGAGAAAGACACTCCAGCTCTCAATGGAAGCAGCCTGATTAGAAAAGATCAGAGAAAGGAGTCACTGACATGTAAATGATTAGAGTGGGTGTGGTAGCTCACAAAGTTCAGCCGTTTCAGCGGCAAAGTTTAGAGATCAGCAGAGATGGTTAAGCAGCTATACGACATTCAGTTTCAAGCTAGCATGATTAAAAGCAGGAGCGTGGGTAAGAGCTGGGTTTGAGTGTCTCTACTCAACCCCTCTGAGATCTAAAGGGTGCTCTAAGACGTGTGGTTGCGATCAATGCAATTACAAAATTATAGTGGGGGACAAAGGGGTCTGGGCTTTTTGAGGGAAAAACTGTGATGTGTGTTATGAATATAAATATATAATGTTGAATTAAAGAAGAAAATTTGCCCACCTTGAGGGCAAAACCAGTACTGCGGTCCTTTCCCACTCAGTCATCCTTTGAACATCTTCCAGTTTAACTTATTAAAAGGTAAAACCATCACTGCCTGAACATCCCCTGATTACACTAAATATGGTGTCCCTCAGGGGCCCGTTCTAGGTCCTCTTTTATTCTCATTGCACTGTATTATATATTATATACTTCATAATATAGTTCTCTTGGTCAGTCTGACTGCTTTTGATCTTACTCTTGTAATGATGTGTTACTGCACATGATTCAGATATTTGTGTTTATTTGCCTGAACTCTGTTATATTTGTCTTTACTCGTTATGTTTGTTGTCATTTCTGCTGCTGCCTCTGTGCAGATGACATTCAGCTATTCTAAGCCCCAAGACGTCGTTAAATTGTAGATGTAGTAGAAACTCTAGGTGTTGACAAACCTGTCAAACTGGCCACACCCCCAATTTTAAGCGTCAACATAATCCAAATTCATGAATTGTAAAGAAATTTGAACCCATACAGACAAAATGTAGCAATAGAGACCAAAACCTATTTTGTGTTAGGTTGTAAACATGTTTACCGTATATCTTCTAATAGTGGCCTGTCTCTTATTGACGCCCGTTTCTAATAAACGCCGGTTTCGAAACATGTCACGACAAATAGACGCTGGTCTCCAATAGTAGCCGGGCGACCTTCGACCCGGAAGGTCCCATCGAAGTGGGATTATTACACTGAACTGGAACTGTCGGCTAGCGAATCTGCTAACTGTGATTTTCTGGTCTTTTACTTCCTCTCGAGGAGAGTCAGACGGAGAGAAGTTTCAGGGAGCACCACTCGTGCACTGGGCTACCACAGACAAGGAGACACTCGGGAGCAAAGGAGGAGCACAATTGGGAACTGCATTATTTGTGAACTGTTGCAATACGTTTTGGAGTACTTTAAATAAACACACTTTCTTTTCACCTCAATCTAAAAACCGCGCCTGGGTCCTCTTTCCCTCTCACTTCCGTGACAATTCCGAGAAGGGAATAAAAGCCGGTCTCCAACAACCGCCGGTCTCTTTTAAATGCCATAGCCAGCCAAATAATTTTTTGAATAAACGCCGGGGCTACTATTGGAAGCTATACGGTATTTCTGATGTGAAGTCTGACATTTTAACATGGGAATGACTCACTGTTGGAGCCTGAAGTGGACAGAGGATCTGCAGTTTTCTTGCTTACCAGCAACAAAAATCTTAATAGAAAAGATGCTTGTGTGTTTTTTTTTTTAACCATTGATTAGTGAATGACATGAAGCTGGACCTGAACGTGAAAAACATCTGATGAGCTGATAATTCAAAAGAAAGCAGCGTCAGGGTTAACCAGTTAATTACCCTTCCTCCTTCCATTCACACATACACACGAGGGAGTTTGTAAAGTAACTCATACAGATTAATATCTTAAAATTAAGGCGAGGCAGCTCATCACATCCTTCGCCCCCAGGGGTCTTGGGAGGTTTACCCTCTAATGTGAATGTTGTCTAGAGCTGCAGACTCTCTGTCAGTCTGATACTACCCCTCACTGTGGAGGGCGAAGCATCGGAACGGTCACTGCAGAAATACAACAAAGTGGCAGCCGCCCTGTTTCCTGACTTTAATTTATTCATGCAACACTTTGCTCGAATTGAACCTTTCAGAAACCCAGAGCACTTTATGAAAAATGACATCTGTGTCTAATATTACATCCCGCTGCATGGCGTAGACGGCGCTCACTGCTGACTAATCGACCTCCGGTGCAATGTTCCCTCGCCAGAGTTTATGAGCGTTCATTCTCATCTTTCACTTGCTTTTTTTCAGTTAAGTCACACCACAAGCTGTTGAGAAAATTCACCATTGAGCTATATGTAATAAAAGTCTGTTTACTTTATTGGCTAAGGGATCTCTTCTTAAATCCAGAAAATGATGTAAACGGCCCCAGGAGGTCACGTCACCGGGGAAAAATGATGCAATCATCCCATCTCCTGCAGGACAGGTAAGACTGAAAGCATGCTGGTGTTTTACAGCCAGCCGTGCACCTCTGAAAAAGACATTCATGTGCCCGAGCATGTACAACCACACAAACAGGTAGGTTTTTTGAAGTGCAGATTTTTAGTTTCAATTTTTAATGAAAGAAGAAATTTTGAGCGCGTCATTGCAGCTGATGCAGTTTGAGATACGAGAGATGAATAAGAGCTAACGGGGTATGAAGAGCCAGCACAAGCCAAAAGCAGCTATGTGGAAGTGATGAAAGTTTTATTTGTCGAATTATGAAAATGCTGTCCATATGATCAATAACAGCTTTGCCGATTTGCTGTAAGGCTACTGCGTTAATGGGTCAAAATATTAGAGGACACAGAAAAGTCTAACATCAGCATAGAGCACCTCGACGCTGTGAAAGCTACGAGTCCTCTGGGAAACATTTCACCAAGAGAAACAACAGCGTTTACATGAAAAACTCATCACACTGGAATTCGTTTTAAGATGCATCTCTATGGATCTTGATCCTCTGCTGCCATGATTCGTACCTCTGTGCTGTCTTTCAGTCCAGCTTTGTCAAACCACCGGTAGGATTTCTGGATGTCAGCCACTTCCTCTATCTGCCGGTGGTACATAATGTGCAGGGGCCTGTCCTTCTATGATGGTTCCTCCTCTTCCTCCTCTGCCTTCTTGGGTTTCTGCTGCCTGAGGTATTCACTGAGCACAAGGTCAGTAGTGGGATACTTCCTCATGTACTCATGGATGTTTTTTGTCTGTACCGTGGTGCTGACACTCACTACTCCTCTGCCTCCTTCTTTCCTATAACGTACAGTCTCAGGGCGCTCTGCTGTGCTAAATCCTTTAATTTTCTCCTTTTTAAAAAAAGCTATGGTAGTTTTTACACTGATACAACCAGCTGGTGCACAATTGCAACTTAACAAGTCACGGAGGGATCTGGATAGATTTGAAACAGGACCAGGATCACCCCCCCAGGCAGTGGCATCTCTGCTTTTACAGGAGAGTGAGCGCTGACAGTGAAAGCTCATTTCTGCTGCACCATCGACTGTTTCAAGTAGCAAAAAAATAAAAGAGAGAGGAGATTTCCCCCGAGCAGAATCCTTCATGTTCCCGAGTCGTGTTTGTTGTTTTCTCCCAGTGTTTTGGATTTCTTTGCTGTTGAACGTTGTTACATTTTTATTGTTGAGGATTTTTTTTTGAGGATTGTTTTTAATGTTATGTTTCACCGAGTAATTAAAGCACCTTTTCATCCCTTTACCACCCTCCCAGACCGTCTGTGTTTTATCTGCACCTGGGTGCACTTTATTTGTTTCACTGCACACGTGACAAAAACATTAGCATGCCGAGTAAAACGACTGTAATATTATGAAAATGACTACAAAAGGCATACACAAACATAAAATGGCAACAAAGAGACACAAAAATACCACAAACGGACGCAAAAGGCATTTTCTGTCACAGTGCAGAGGTGCCACGCGCCGTTGCTCACGTTCAGCAGCCGATTGCAGATGATGACTGAAGGCTCGTGGCTGATTTAAGAGGGTGCACTCTTCTCAGGTGATGCCTCACTCTGACCTCAACATTAAGTCAAGGCTGGACTGAGAGATGAGCTGTAAAATCAATAGTCACATCTGCTTCGGTAAAATGTGACTGCCTTTCAAATGAGGTGTCAGAGGTCAGAGTGCATTTACAGCAGCAGAGAGGAAGAGGAGGAAGAGGATTTGAGCGGGATGAATATAAGAAGAAGAAAAAGGAAAATCACGTTTTATCCTTGCAGATCTGTCAGGAGGAAGTTTCAGTGAGAGCGATGATTTTTCTTCAGCCATACTGACACCAGTGCAGTGTGTCGCTGACACCATAAGGCATGAAATTCGGTATTGATCTGGAGCTTCTTTGACACTGAATTATGTGTAGGACAGCTGAAGAGCTGCAGCCAGTGAATCCACTCATGAACTGATCAAGTGAAGCGAAGCAATAACTCTGTGTGACCACGAATTACAGCATGAAAGTGAGTGCTGGGTGGGAGTTTTTCTTTCCAGCACCTGCTCTCATGTTGTATTCATCAGGTGATTCACTCGGTTCAGCCAGCTGTCAGCGAAGCGACTGAATCTGGAGTTCATGGCTTTTCTTTGGAGCCGCCTCAAAACAGGAAATCCCAGCGTTTGGCCACAAAAATCCCAATCCTTTTTTCTATCGATCCAAACATTAAAGCTATTTAAATTAAGGCATAATTGATTAAGCTGGTGTTTTAAATGTGTATTACGGTAAAACAGTAGTGTAACCCCGACTATTATGACAAGTTTGCATTAAAATATGTGCTGTGCTTTCAATAATATATACGTGGTATTAAAATACGCGAAATGTTTTCCTGTTAAGCACACATCCATCCATCCATCCATTCGCATCCGCTTATCCTTTTATATAAAACCGATTTACCAGGAGGCCGCCGTTGTTATTTAATTCTCAATGCACTCTGGGTAGTGACATCACATAGTTGCACCGTATCAAGTTTACAGTTAGCAGTGCACTGGAAATGGCTTCTGTTCAGCCTTTCCAGTTTGAACCAGAGCAAACCGAGACAGAGGATGACGATGGTCACCAGTACTTAGTTTAGATGAAGAGGAAAACAATCCGTCACACAAAGTCTTGAGAGTGGGGGGGGGGACTACTGGTGTCTATGTGGAAACTGCTGCCAATGGCAACGGCGACTGAGAGCGTTTGTTGTAAAGAGCTCCATTTGATGGCAGCAGCTATCCACGGTATCACATAACAATATGATAAAAACATGAATATCATTCTCATTTTTATTGCGTCCATCCATCCATCTTCCTTCCGCTTATCCGGGGCCGGGTCGCGGGGGCAGCAGCCCAAGCAGAGAAGCCCATAATATAATTCTAATTTTTATTATACAGTGAAATTATGATATGGTTATTTTACAGATCCTCCTGCATCACAGTGCACCAACACTTTGAAGCCGTATGTCTTCATCCTTCTGTGGGCAGCCCTCGTTAGCCTCCATGACCGCTATCCTGCTGGGACTTTAGTGTTTGACCAGTTAGGACAAAAAGCATAAATGAGTCGTCTGTAGTTCTTTTTTTTTTAAGATCTTACACGTATGCTACATATCGACAGTTTACCTGGTGGGCTGGCTGGCTAGCGTACGTAGTCATCCCATCATGTGCAGTAAACGAAATAAGGACAGTCTATCCAGACCCAGGTGACATATATGCAGGATTTCAAGATGAAGCTACTGATCATGTAGAGGTCGATGAGGCGTGGAGACATTTTAATGACATATAGTTACATTCTTGCTGTCTCGTTCTAATCTACTACGTAGCTAATACGTCCGACAACTTATATACGTCATCGTCCCAGA
>VURO01050109.1:7528-51616 GCA_015108175.1 Pelvicachromis taeniatus | reverse complement strand
GGGTTAGGGGAGGAGGGGAGCAGGGAGGACTCAGATGCAGGAATCTGGTACAGGGTTTTTATTATGTCTCCAACAAGGTGCGCTATGTACAGGTGAGAAGGGGAAGGGGCCCAGGGAATCCAGGGATCTCCGGAGACAGGACAATGCTCACACCAGCCAGCCGTTTCCACGCTTCGGTCCTTAAACACTCGCACAGAGCCTCAGACATGACGCGGGGAATGTGAACACCAGACACAGGTTGAGGAACAACTTCGACACAGCAGTCATAAATGGGTTTGTGAGCCCGGAATACACTTACGCATGTTAATCTAATAATCCAGCGATGACAGGTTTACAGCAACTGCCTTAAGAAGACACTGGTGGCCCACTAATGAGCTCTTGATGGCTAACTGCCTCCAGGTGTGCGGGTCAGAGGCGGGGCCCAGAAGTGAGCTCCGCCTTGGTAGAGCGTGGTGCTCCGGAGAGAGAGAGGGAAGGGGGTAGAGAGAGGGAGAACAAGACATGTAGCCTTACCGAGCCGACCGGGCAGGCACGAGGACCGTGACAAGATCGTTCCAACGACGACTTGAGGCTGACGTTGCTGCCAAAGGTGATTGAACGAAGCGATAATCGAAGTGTCTGAATCCCGTTTGTTACGTTCTCGGTCTAGGAGTGAATTGGACTCAACAAGAAATTTGAGCCCCCCCACTCACACACCACCCAAGAAAGAGCAAAAACTGAGTACTTGTCAAAGTGCTATGCAGCCATTTATTTACGTCAGCAGTGAGCAATGCCGAAATAACAAACAAAAATCTTTAAAGGCCCCTAAGCTTTTCCTCTGAAAAAACAACAACAACCAAAAGACGATTTGCTTACCTAACAGTGTAAGTGAAAAACAGGAGAAAACCAAGTCAACAGAAATGGCTTCTCACCCCTACCAGGCTGCAGCAGTGGACAACATCTACACAGTGAAAGAGATGCAAAAATGCTACTTTACAAATCTATTTACAACAGCAATGCTCTAGCGACAGACACGCACATCAGGTTAGACTTACTAATACATATTTGTTAATTTTTTTAGGCAAAGACGCTCTAAGTAAGAACAATCAGAAACACAGGCTGTTTGTTGGGTGGTGGAAGTCATCTGGTGGATAAGTACTGGGGTGATCAACCACTTATCCAATCCCAGAACAGGAAGGAACTCCACCCAGGCGTGGACACCCGGGTGTCATCCTCTGGTGGGAGGAGTCACACATAAATCACAAACAATCACAACATTGAATCATAACACTTTATATTAAAATTGGATTTTTCTTTCTTTCTGTATTTAAGAAAAAAATAAAAACCTGTTTTGCTCCGAATTAATTGAACCATTTGAAGATGAAACCAAACAGCCGTCACCTTGAGAGGGGCTGGAAACATCCCCTATGGATTTTATTTATGCAGCAAAGTTTCAAACACAAATGGTTTTCCCCTAGTCTCCCATTTGTGGCTGACATATTGTCAAGTCCCAGCAGAATTAAAAAGAGCTAGGGGAAAGGCAGCTGTGTTGTTTTGTTGTTTTCTTTGTGTGGCTCATGCTACAAGTAACAAAAACCTGCAAATTTTATTTTTAATATGTGTTAGGGTAAGAGATATTTGACATTTTGATATAAAAGTACAAAACGTATCCAGTGTATGCTAAAAGGACACAGGATTAAGTCTAATTTGACTGTTTTTACTATACATCCATTCTCTCTCTCCCACACACACTCTGTATTTTTTTTATTTTGTTGTCAGTCTGTGTGCAAGACAGACACTGGGATTGATTTAGATAAACAGAGAGGGAGGTGCGAAAGAATGAAAGGAGCTGAATAAGTTACAGGGAGAGAGACAAAACAGAGTGAAAACAACACAGACAGGAGGTAAAGACGGAGAAAGAGGGAAAGAAAACCAGATGAAAGACGGAGAGAGAGGGAGAGGGGCTGAGATGTATTTGGTGGCAGTTTTCCGTGCATGCTCTTAACAGGCTTATGGCAAATGAGTGCACGGTGTATTATCAAGCTTTCTTAGCCTGAAGTCAAAGACAACACGCACACATTCATAACTGACACGCGCACACGCATATATCATTGCATGTACTACACATTTGCGCACATATACATAGAAATATGCACATACAGTGTACTCACAAGCATTTACACCAGCAAACACATAAATATAAACACATGCTGACAGAGCGTGTGTGTGTGTGTGTGTGTAAGTGAGAGAGAGAGACACACACACACACAGATGCACAGTGTCATTAGTATGCCGTGGCACAACACTGTGAGGGCAGCAGAGGAGTATGATGAATATGTTTTTGGCACAGAGCAAAAGGAGATGGAGGAGAGGAGGGAATTGAAAGAAAGAGCAGAGGAAGGGGGAGATGGGGAAAGAGGAGAGGAAAGGAGTGAGGGCAGAAAAGAGAGAGATGTTCCTAATGACTTTAGAAACTGACAGAAAAACAGCAACCCAATTACCGCTGCAGGACTGTCCTTTGTCTCTATCTGCCTGTATTTCTCTCCTTTTCTCTGTGCGAGCTCGTGATGACAGATCACCTTGGTCAGAGCAAAGTCGGGCTTAAAAGTTCCGTCTCTATATGAAGGCACGGCCGGTAAAAGTGTCTAGCAGAAAGGGAGCCTTTAACACATCAAGCGTGCTGCACTGTGGGCTAGCTACAGTAATACCGAATGCAGAAGAGTTTTGTTACGCGTAGGCTGTGTGATGTTACACGACGCTGTAACATTAAATTCAGGAAAATGCAACTGGAGAAGATCAGTTTTAGCTGCGCAGCTTTAGGATGAAGACATAAGCATCTCAGCCTCACGGAGCTGGTTGGTAAAGGTCAAAAGAGCTGCATGCGTGAAATAACTGGAGCTGCACGCACACTGCACGGTCACACACAGCAGAGAGTTTGGTTTGTCACCATGGGAAAGTCACAGGTGTTGGTCAAAACATTAGCAGTAGCTGTGTCCTATTCAGCTGCACTGAATTAGCATGAGGAGTGCTGAACTGGAACATTTAATTAAACTGCTGTCCTTTAGTTTGAAACGGTAGTTTAGCTTTGTTTTCTCAACTTCACTTCATTTCCTGCTATTGCAACCTTTGTTAACATTGTGATCAGTATTATTTTATCTATGCCTTTACAATCACAGGGGTTGAACTCCTAGCTTTCCAATTGGCAGACAACCTGATGAGGCTCAGACACTGCCAACCAATCTTCAGCCAATAGTAATGGCAAACGTTATGACTTCTGCTAGCAGGAAAAGCACAGGAAATAGAAATATTACAATAAATGTAACATTATACTACGATCACAATAGGGACGAGAGTCTTTGGAGGCTGAGGCACGACTGAAATTACTGTGACCGTGTGCAATGAACTCACAATTTCTTGCGTTGTTGTCACTTGATGCATCAAGACAGCGATACAACAGCAGTGACCTGGATTCAGTCTACCAGGCTCCTTTCAGTCCACTATCAGTTAGTGCTCAGTGTTAGTGCATCAGTTCGTGCATTTAACCCTTTGATTTAATGGGGTTAAATTTATGTTTTTTTTTATTAATACACAAAATATCAAATTGTCATGAATCTCAAATCTGTTGACGTCTATATACACAGACCCAAATAAACTCTCACAGATTTGAAACAGAAGTTCCTTCACCAACAGTGATGGAGTTGCTACAGGTTGGCAATTTAAGAGCAAAATGACAAAAGTCCTCCAAAATCTAACTTTTATATAAGAATACAACACGTTGACCACCAGTTAAGTCAAGTCCCCTATTGCAAAGAGACATGTTGCAAACAAGTCGCACTCATCCATTCAGACTGACTTTTGCTAGTCAGCTCTGTGGTTTCCTCCCACCAGGTCACCTTTAGCGTCACTTTGTTAGCAAAGTTGCCCAGATGATGAGGATGTTGCACACTCAACCTCTGGGTGACTAATTTATTGTTGTAGCTACTTGCAATCAGTTGCATAAAGAAAAAAAAAAAGAAATCAATCAACCTGTCAGTGTAATCACCAGATAAATACATAGCAAGGATTTTTACTGTAGTGTGACTGAGTCAATACGTGAAGAAAAGGGTCAACTATCTGACAGATCCTAGATCCTAGTTTTAAAACACTTTGTATTGGTTTTCTATATCATTTATACTCTGGACGGATCACAGATTGTAAGAAGGTAGCTAAAAAGGAAGTAAAGCATTTGCTTCTAGTACCATGAAGCAGTATTTCTGTGAATGGCTTTCTGTTTAGCTTGGCACTTGGCATGCACTGCAGAATGCACTTCAACTGCTAGAAATCCAGTACACACCACAGTAATGTACTCAAGGATTTGAATGTGCAGTAGCTAGGAAACATAGAACTGGAGTATCAAAGGAAAATCTGATTAACAGAGCTTTACGACAAAAAGAAGTACGCTGGTGTTCGTTGCGCCGTTAAGTCGGTGTAATCGACACGTGTAGAAAATATGTCTTGTTGCACAAGTGAGCAGGCGTGACCTTTTATCTATCCAGTGGCAACATCCTATTAATCATCTAAAGCACATAGTTACAGGGTGACCTCAAATCACAGTCCTGGGTGGTTTAATTGTGAAGCGGCCTCATAAATAAAGAAAAGCTGAGAGAAGTGAACAGTGGGTGCGTATGGAGAGAACAAGGACGGCGGGACAAGTGTCAAAACACCGCTTTCACTACAACTTTAATTAAAGCTCAAACTTGAGTTTTTGAAATGAATATGTTCACTTTTTGTCATGAACTAGCTGGCTGTGTGCAGGCAGGAACGAGGAAAAAGACCCAAAAGCAGGACTCGCAGGACTCCAGAGTGGAACTCAAAAAAACAGCTTTCATGCTGGTCAAAAGGCAGAGCCAAAAAAATAATCCAGAGCATGAAAACAAACCACAGGGACGCACACAGCACAGGGTAGAGACATTAACAACACAATGGGGAGCACAAAAAGCACAGGACTTAAATACACCAGACATAATGAGAGGCAGGAGGTGAACACGGCTGGGAGACATCAGGGCTAACGAGAACAGGGAAGCAAAACTGAAAATACTGACATGAGACAAAACCTTCAAAATAAAACAGGAAACACAAAAGCACAGAAAACACAGAGACACGGGCTTTACACAGGGCCCTGACAACAGAGGGAACACAGGCAGGGGAGAGCAACACAGAGACAGAACACAAAACCGAAGACATGGGACATTAATAATCAAAACTGCACACTAAGAAAACAGAATAAACCAAGGAGCAGCAAAACCAAAACACAGACAGCTAATTAACAGAAAACACGGTGGAGATAACTGAACACAAAAACAAAGGGAACACAGAACATGAGGGCAAGGGGACCGGAAGCAAAACAGAAAACAACAATAAACTGAAAACGCTGGGTCAGGAGACCCAGGACCAGGACACTTTTAGCCTTGGTAGTCTAAAGGCAATTGTTCATTGTTTGGCGTAATGCTATGTGATCATGTCCACTGCTAGGGCCTCCATCAGAGATGAGCAGACGTTCTGCAGAAGAACAGCAGAATGTATCCGGTTTTAAAAAAGCAAAGTGCAGAGGCTACCAATGAACCTTGAAATAGAAATATCGCGTAACAATGAGTCGAAACAAGCTAGACAGCACAAACAAATATGAAGCATAGAAAGGCATCGATCAGTGAGTTCAAAAGGCTGCAGAGTAAATGGAAAGTGTCAACGCGACTACATGGGTTTAAAGGCAACTGAGTAAACAGAGAGGCCTTATCTTGGCTAACACATCACAAAGAAAAACACTTGTTCATGTTGTCAGTTGTCTGTTGGACATGATTGAGATTACAGCCGTCAAACCAAGCAGAAATGCTCGTGCATGCAACAGGACAGATGAAAGACCGGTAATGTTCACGAACAAGAACGTAAAAGTCTTCAGTGGACTTGCTGTGTCAAATCCAGCTGGCATCGGAGGGAAAGATGCTAAAATACAGTCTCTTTGTGTTCCACTTGTGAAAATCCAGCGGCTTCTGTATTTTCAGTAATGCAACCTCCTCGCAAGAGTTACATCATAAATTCGAGAAGAGTTCAGGTGTTAGAAATGCTTTTACAAAGTCTCTCACGCGAAAGTAAAGTGACACCGTACCAGACAAGCAAAGAATGCATTGTTCGCTTCCTGTTTAAATTGGTGTGGGGGTGTTTAAAGCGTCGTTAAGACCGTATTGCCGGCCCTGCTGTGAAACATCGAGATGTCTCGCACCCACACGAGACAGGCGAGCGAAGAGGGGATTTTAGAAATATAATCATATACGTCTGGAAAAGCTTTAAGGTCTGAATCGTGTTGCTTTTGGTAAAACAGTTTGTCCTTTTTGTCGGGAACAATGCTCGCAGCCGTGTCGTAACAGAGGAGATTGTGTGAATAAATGCTGGTTGGTTTGTTCTTTATTTAAATCCAAGTAAAGCCACCAGCCAGCTAAATATATTCACACATAGATCCTCTCCATGAGCCCTGCAAGCCTCCCAAAGCCAAAGATCTGAGGAGGTTTGTTGTTCTAGCCTGCAGCACCTCCATCGATCTATCAGAAACTTCACTGGTCCAGTTAATCACCTTATTCCTAGAGAGAGAGAGAGAGAGAGTGTGGCGGAAAAACAACAACAAGCCAGAGGGAAGAAAAGGTCCTGTTTTTGTTTGAGTAATTCATTTTAATTGTTGGGTTGCAGTGCTTGAAGAAAAATTAATGGCTGATATTTGCGGGAATTGAGTTTACTGTTTTTGTTTTGTCGTTCTAATTGATGTAGCCATGCGCAAAAATGACTGGGAGGCGTCAGAGGGAGGAAGAGAGGACGGGGGAGAGGGGTGGAGGTTAGGAAAAGGCTTCACTGACATACTTAAACCCCCCACCCCCTTCCCCCCTGTTCTTTTTGCTGAAAGGAGGAAAAGTATAAAGGCGTGAGCAGAGGCTCGAAGTGAAGAGAGAGGGCAGCGAGGAAGCACGGAAGAGGGGGCATAAGGAAGATAAGGAGAAGATAAGGAGTTTTACTTGTCATTTACATCTTTTCACCTAAGAAGCTGAAAAGATAGTTGTGTTTTCTGGAAAATATTAAGGAAAATCACACGCACACGTCCATGGTTACAGCGTGGTTCAGTACAGAGAGGGTATGTCGCATCACAACACGGCTGATCGAGTGTAGCAGCTGGAAAGAACAGCTGTAATCTCGACTTTTCTCAAACTAGCATTTCACATTTAATATTAAAACACTGTGTCATACCTTTGACCTCTGACCTCTCAACAATGACGCTATATGACGCTATTTAAAAGCGTAGAATAGCGTAGCGTTGTTTGTATTGACAACATATAGACACACAGGGAAGGCCATATACGGGATTCTAAATATCACGCTATTTTACTGACTTTGTTGTGTGTATTGCAGTAACAGGTTATAATTATTCCTGCTTAACTTTTTGCTTTTTTTTCTGGAAAATAAAAAAACTTTTCCCCTGATTTTTCATATTATGCAACACGTGTTTTATATATCTGCAAAAATAATCGTCCGCCAAGCCAGCACACTCTCAGCATTTAAGGGAATGATTTTAAATCTGCAGTGCAGTAATGAAAGTGCAAAGAGCTGCTTTTGTTATTTAAAGTATTTTTTAAAAAAGAACAAAGAAAGCAAAACGAATATATACAAAATAAGATACTATTCCCTTAAAGTAAATGCCGCCCAGAGAGCGAGCTGGCTTGGCGCAGGTTTGCGCTCTCGGTGTGTGTCCTTACTTTTTTGTGGGATTTTTTTGTGCACGAAAACAACATTTGGTAATCAAATATTACCACCCTGTTGCTGATGTTTATGAATACATAGTAACACAGACTGTTACAATTTGAGTTGATTTTTTTTCCTCTTTTTTTGGCACAGTGCCTAATATCATTTAATCCAATTTAATCCAACCAAACGAGCGCACTGATCAATGAATCAACGCTGTCTGGGATTGATTTGAATCAAACAATTAGGTGATCGATAGAGGCACATTGCTCCTCGCTCGTCCTCCGATTGTGGAATAACTGTATCAGTCACACTCTGGAGTTTAAAAAAAAGTGAACAGGCGTTCATTTGTTTCTTAATAAGAACATTATTCAGACAGCGAGTATCGCCAGTAACGTTTATCACACGGTGCTCACGAGCACTCTTGTGTGTTCTCCATTCTGCCATTACTGTCTGAATAGTTATACTTAATCCATGAACATGACTTTCATGCTTTCTTCTTTTGATTGTCGATGTTTCTTTTTGCGACAGGTGTCCGACAAGCCTAAAGCCAGAGCCACAGCCCCGAGGTAAGACAAATAACCAAACACTATATTTGTAACAAGGTGATTTGTTGGACTGCACTCTGTAGCCTCGTTTTTATCCTCACAGAAAATAGCACTCACAATAGAGCTGGCGTGCAAGCTGCTCTTCTGCCACTGAGAGCAACCTGGGCTAAGTAAGACCGCAGTCACATGTAGTGTATTACTTGTTGTTTTGGCAGAGAGAAATAAGGCAGATCCACATATGGCCTGCATTAAGTCAAGTAGCCGGGGCATCATCCTTTCTATATGGTACACGGCAGCCAGCGAGTCTTTGGCAGAGGGTGTGAGGTTAATGGAGTGTGTGACTTTCAATATCAGCCAAACAACAAGCTATAAATAAATGTTCTTGCCCTGAAACATGCAATTGAGATAGCTGTGGTCAGTGTTTCTCTTTCTGTACTTGTTTTTGAAAGCACGGTTTAGGTCAAAGACGTCACTGCGAGCTCAGAGCCGGCTCACACAACCCTGAGCGTCTAACGCGCCTCACTTCAGTAAATATCCAACATTTTACTGGGACATTGTTGGATTTTTAGGGGGGGGGGGTTGCTATATGAAGTTAATCGCAAATGCAGCTACTATTAAGGCTTCTGCAGGTGTTGCGCCTCTAATTCACCGAAACATCTGCAGCGACAGGTGTCCACTTGATAACGAGAGTCAGCGGCCTGCGCTCGCACGCTTCAGCTCGAGCGTTCGGATTTAGGCAGCAGATGTGTTTTGGATTCGCTCTTTGTATCGCACGGAGACTTTGCAGGGGCTCTGCGTGCAGACTGTGGCTCTGAGGAGGAAACATAAAATCCCGCGTACATGCATGCGTGCGTTATGTTTGAAGGTCAGCGAGTAACATTTCCTCAGGCTCTTTTTTAATAAATGTGGTCTCGTTACAGCTTAACACACATTTAACATTTAGATGCTTCTGTTGTTCGTTCGAGTGTAGGGCGCCTTGTTATCGAAGCTTTTTGAGTTTCCAGCGGTTTCCTTTCTTTTTCTTACCGTCTTGTTGGTTTGTTTATTATCCTGGGTTATGGGAATGCAATGCGTTGTGCATTAGCGTAATTTTATTTCTGCCAGTTGTTACTGTACATCAAGCGTCAGCAATAATAGTCCTGCGGTATGTTGTAGTAAATGAACAGCTTATTCTTGATTCTGCTGGTTAAGTGGCACATGTAAAAATGATTTAAGAAGTGCATAATTAATGAACGCGTCATTCCTGATTTGTTTTCTTTTTAATTCATTCATTTTTATCCACATTGTTAATCATTACTATGCAGCAAGGGACCTCCCAGCCTCAGCAGCTCTTGTCCTAAGGTTGTCATTCATCCTTCCATCCATTGGTGGAGTCTGAATCACTAGTTTACCTTACATGGATGTCTTTGGACTGTGTGAGGAAAAGATAACCGTTAAAAAAGCTGCGCACAGAAAGACCCGAGGTGGCCGGCAGGTTTGAAGCTTCTCGTGCTGATCACCGCACCCCTGTGGCTGCGTTAGCTCTGAGTGTATCCGAGTGTAGATACTTCCCTCCCATACAACAGGTTGTTAGTATTTCAGTCACACTAGAAAAAAACTGTGGTTGAATGAACAAATTATTGTGACCATGTGCAATGTACTCGTGATCTTCTTGCCTTTTGTAACTGTTGCTTTGAAGACAGGGACCTAGTCTGCACTACTCCACTGCGAGTGACTTTGGTGCATCAAGACACCGACGATCAGTTATCAGATTGTCAGGTTGTTATCAGTTTGACACCGGATGGGGTTAAATTGGTAATTACATGCAATCTGTGTCTGCTAATATGGTCATTAGCTGTAAGAAATTGGTAAAAAATGTTAAATCTGTATACACAACTTCACTTTAAACAGAAAGTCAACTGCTAATATTCAGTTTCCAACCAGAGCCTCGTAGATTTGAAACAGAAATTCCTCCCTGAATAGTGACATAGTTGCTGCAGGATGCCAGATTAACTGCAGAATGACACGGCTGCTTCAAATAGGAATATAACCAAAGTACTACCAGTCGACAACCGGCTGAGTTGTGTCCCTTACTGCGAAAAGACAAGTTGCACTTATCGCATTCATATTGCAACGAGCTGGCATATCTGCACATAAATTAGATAGCAGCTATTAGCAAACCTTTGCCAGGCTGTCTGACAATGATGAGTCAGTTTCAGTCAAACCGTGATCGTTTGGAGACAGGTCACCTCTCGCCAGGCCACCTGTGTACTTGACTTGCAATCTAAAGTTGTCACCCACAGATTGAGGCTGAGGGTGTTGCATTTTCAGTCTCTGGTCACCACAACTACTGCAACAATCATTGACCAACTGCAATAAAATTAAATGGAATCACAGGGCAGCCACAAATTTTTCCTGGTGCGCCGACGTTCCTGTACTGTTGTGACTGAGCAGTTATGCCATCAGTTAATTATAAACCATAGTTTTATTATAACAGTTGCAAACATCTAAAGGTTGTGTAATAACGAGAGCAAAAGGGGAAGGTGAAAGATGATGTTGCAGAGCGATACTCCACCATGGCAGGATGTTGGGGCGGATGGATGGGTCCAAAAACAATCTCTTGAAGACTATCACAGTGTTTTCATTTTCCATTTGAAGCCATTCCATTTCTGTTTTCACATTTGAAGCCGTCTATTGGACAGCATTCATAAAGGGCATTGTGATATCAGACCTACAGGCTTAGGGCTTGATTAAACTCATATTTTCACAGATGTTTTAGTCATCGATGATGAGTCTAGCTGTCTCCAGAGGACCCTTGGTTTTGTTGTTCTTTGTAATAATTAATGAATTTTTAGTAGCCTGTCATGTCTGGCAGCTTTTGCAATCAGAATTATGATCTGAATGCACCGTTGTGCCAAACACATTTGCTTTTCCAAGACACGCTCTTTAAACGCTCTGTAAGATCACCTGGTTCATCTTTTTTTAATGTATTTAATTGTGCTTCTCTTGCTGCCACTAATTGCAATCTTCACTAAACATATATCTAATAGGCAAGACTACTGTGGATGTAACACTGTCATCAGTGATATGTTCTGGAGGTGTTAAAGCCCATTTCCATTATTTTAAGTTTCCATTTATCGTTCATGGCTGTGTGGGCTCCCCGGTTTTCTCTTCTTACTAAGTGTTAACATCTTTGGGGAACATATCACCTACTTAATCATTAGAATAAAAAAAAAATGTTAGTTGCATTTTTAACATCACAGAACATTGGAAAGAATTCATGTAAACAGCTGATTTTGGCACTGGGATCAATTTTTCATAAGTTCATCTTTTGCTTGCGATGTGTTGTGAAGCGCAGACTGGTGCATTAGAATATAAGAATCTTTTATAAATGAGGCTCGTTGTGTTCACAATCTGAGGGCATTAGTATTCAAGTCTGGAGTGTGTGTGTGTGTGTGTGTGTGTGTGTGTGTGTGTGTGTGTGTGTGTGTGTGTGTGTGTGTGTGTGAGAGAGAGAGACAGACAGACAGCAAAGCAAGAGAGAAGGAGAGTGTGTGTCTGTGTGTGCCCCAGGCCATGTGTTACTCTGCTACCGCTAATGAGCCCATTCACTCTGCAGCCCAATCTACTGAACACCACACACACACACTCACACACACACACACACACACACGCACAGATATCTGCGGGGACGCTGGGACTAGAGATGCTGTGAGCGATCCACTGGCTATATCCCCCCGTGGAAAGCAGCACACGCTGTCTCACCCACACTCCTCACACCATCCATACAGACACGCATATTTTTTTAATCCTTGCTCTGACAGCGTTACCCACATACCAATCGTTATTGTACTGCCACACACACACACACGCACACGCACACACACACACAACCACCCACCTTATCATCCCACCACAGTGTATATTAGACTGTATCGTTCTTTTATTACTTCTCTGTAATCTTTCCAATCTCTGCTAGCGGCTTCTGTTTTGTGCGTTATATCCCGTCCACATCTTTCATCACACTGGTGAGGAAAATCGCCCCCAGTGATATGAACTGGTCTTTTTTTATTGTGATTATTTTAATAGTAATATCATTTGAGTAGTTCTGGGTGGGTAGTCCTAATGTTATTTTAGTTAGTGGTATTGTGAATGGTGTTGAATGGGTGTTTTACTGAGAGCTGTTTGATGTACAGGTCCTCTGTATTCATAACTGGGGACAGCAATAACTCAAAACCATTCAGACATGGGCAAATCAATATGCTGATATAGTAAACCTCAACAATGATGGATGTGCTTGCATGAGCAGTAATGAAAACAGGCTGCTCATTCAGGCTGTCGGGTCAGTGTGTTGTGTTCAGGAAGTTTAGCAGAAGGCTTTGACGCAGAAGAAGAAGCCTACTTTTAGTTCATGGGAACGTTATTATTATTTAATGAGACCTTATTTCTCGAATAGCAGCTTTTCTTCCTCTTGTTGTTTCCTAAAAGTGTTCAGGGTTTGTGATTATACAGAAAGTCAGGATGGAGATGGACGCAGGCGAACATAAGTTAACCACGGGTGGTATATTTAGGTAAATGTGTGGGCTTAAGAGCGTAAAAACTTCTGACGCGAGCAAGAAATAATTATGGCCGATTACAAAACATTAATCAAACGAGAAATGAATCACAAAAACCTAAACTGGGAAAACTAAACACCTGAACACTTGAGACATGGAGACACATGGGAAAGTTAAGAGACACATCAACAAGGGACAAGGGGAAACTGACATGAGGACAGACAGGTAAAGTGGAAACACATGGGGAACACAGCAGGAATGAATGAGACGTGACGAGACACTGTCAAAATCAAACAGGAAGTACAACACTGAGACCATGATTAAGACGTAGGAACTTGACACGACGAGAGGAGCACGGGAACGCACGCCAGGCTGCAGACACTATAAACACAAGGAGGGGAACTCAAAACACAATGACATGACTAAGACGTGGAGAGTGAGGGAGTGAGGGAGCGGAAGATGAAACACAGAGACACTACTATGACATGGAGGGCGAGAGACACTCACAGGAGACATGAGGATGAGACAAAGACAAGAAAACCAGAAATACAAGTAACAACATAAAAAAGAAGTAAACTCAAGACTAAACTGTAAGCTATTAAACATCATAATAATACAAAGAAAGAACCAAACACAGAATAACTCAAAACGCTGGGTCGTTGAGGCAACCCCTGACAGATACTCTAACGTGATTGGCTGAACGGTTACTTCACCGGTGGCACCAGAGAGCAACACAGCCAGCTTTAGTAGTGCCAGAAATGCTGTGACTACGTGTTTTACACTGTGGCTGATGGCGTAGCTGATAATAAGTCACCTGAAAACATAGTAGAGCTAGTCAGTCGATCTAGCTCATTAAGGGTGTCCTGCAGATATATTAACACAGACGCTGCACTGGTCGCTGTTTTTCATCAGAGCGATGCTTGAACGCAGCCACCATATTGCTCCCTGGCAGGCTGGCCTCTAGGGAGGCAGAGGTCTACACACTGTCATAACTCATAACATCATTATAATCAAGAAGTTTGATTTGTTACAAAGCCTAGAACTATATTTATATTACAGGACACTGTGCAGTATCAGACTGCCATCCAACACTATATGAAGCTCTCTATGCTTATATAGCTACAATTCAAGCATATGTATTATTTAATTGTAGTAAAAGAGAATTCAACACTCAGATAATTTAGGAGTATTTAACATAATAAGACATTCAGCTACAGAGGCAATTAACCGTGATGATTTTCAGTGATACATTACTTTAAAAATGTTTTACATAGACCAGCATTAGCTGAACGTGGTGTAAAAAGTGTCACTTAAAATTAAGTGAGCTTAGAAGAAAGACTGTGCTTATCGTGATATATCAAATAAACACCCAGAAGAGATTTTTAAAAAGGTTGTAAAACCACGTGGCTCTCCCTGTAGCGTCGTTTTGACATTTTGTTAATTGAAACATCAGATATCAGCACGTTTTCAGAGCACCTGAGCAGCGAAGCCACAGCAGAGATGCAGCTGACATGCTCATATATTAATTTTGGGAACTGAAATAGATCATCTCAAAGTTAAGACTAGTGACTGAAGTTAGTGGGAGTAAAGAAATATCTCGATGTGACTGGTAATACACTCACCAGCCACTTTGTTAGATACACCTGTTAAACTTGTTAACACTGATATCTATGTGGTTACCTTGAAACTAAGTGTTAACTGTACGTCTAAGTCGTCGTATTTCATTTCTGTTGTAATGTAACTCATCAGACGTGAATGCACTGACATTGGTGATAAATAATGCAATCATGTTAGCAAGATAAGCAGACAGGTTAAGCAGTAGCGTGCAGCTTGGCGCAAGTTCAAATGTAAAAACACCTTTTCAAACAGTGTCACCCCTGCTGCTGCCAGGGAACATTATGCTACATATGTAGAAATGGAAACCTATTATAGCCTTCCCTACAGTAGTGCCCCTGGGCAAACACACTCTCACATACACACACACACAGATGCTGAATCCTGGAAGCCGACAGAAGCCACGTGAAAAGTCGAAAACAAAAGGTTTTCTTTTGCAGATTTTAGTTTTCGTAAATTCACACTCACGCAAACCTTACCTAATAAATGTTGTATGTGATTTTGTTTGATTGAGTTTTATTCTTAGAAGTTAATGATTTACTCGCTCAACTAATAATGTTCTTACCCACAATGGAATTTGAATTTCCAATAATTATTGATAGATGTGTAAATTGGTATCCCGCAACAAAGTAACTGCAGTAATTTCATAAATCATGTCACATTTGCACTTTGTATCCTAGATGGACATGCGTTAGGTAAACAAGCACACATGCCAGCGCACACATGCTGGAGTGCACACACGCGTCACTGAGAGGGAGAGAGATTATAAAGCCAGCTGTGCGGCAGGAAGCTCTGCCAAGTGGAGGGCAGAACCAGCGAGCTGAAGGCAGATGATAAGATGACAGATGAACTGAGCCCAGATGGCCTCCACATCTTCACTTCATAGTCCCTTAATGTTGTTGTAATTGTGCATATTTTCACTCCCTTCTTTGGTTATTTTCAGAACCTGTAGTTACCTGTTCAGCATGATCACTTTTCCTGCAGCCTCTGTTACATCCAGTCGCTGCTGCCAGCAGTTTATCTGAGTGGTGGCCTGTCTGGCTCAAAGCCATCCGCCCTCTTGTCTAAAGAGGCTGATCAATTCAGTTTAACAGCAGAGGCGATTGGAACACGAAAAAACAATATCTGCAGCTGTCTATTGTCTCTTGATTGTACTCCTTGTGTTCAATACCTGCTGGTTAATTAATGGTGACCAAGTGAACAGTGCAGTGTAATGCTGATGGACCCTGGAGGAATTTGAGATGCACTTGGAAAAAGATAAGAAAACGAAACCTTTCTGGAAATCAGTGTATAAGGAATACGATGGTATAAATACCACTATATATAATGAAAGTATGTAATTAACATATGCAGGATTAACTATAATTACCTGTAATTAAGCTGCAGGCAATACAGATAGGAACAGTAAATACAGTAATGAAAATCTCTCCTCATTGCTTACAGTAAAATAGAAACAAAATCAGCCTTAATGGGGTAAGCGTTATGTATACAGTCATGTTAAAAAGAGAGTTTTTACAGGACTTTTTGCAGTCATGTGAAAAACTACATACACCCTTACTGTTTCCAAAGGTATTACCCTGTTACCCTCTTCACTTTTATGGAAGCAGTAAGGGTTTACTTAGTTTTTCATAGGACCGCACATCTATTCAGTTAAAGCGCCGAATCAAACAACAGTTATCTCAAGCTGCTCTATAGTGATACAATAATACAAAAAAAAACAGCAATTAGCGACAGTGGGAAGGAAGAACTGCCTTTTGTCAGGAAGAAATCTGCAGCTGAACCAGGGTCAGGGAGGGGCTCTATAGACAGTTTAACTACAGTATTCCTAGTTTAAGCACAAGTCAATCTAAATATTAATCTTAAACTTGTTTTTGAAAGGGGCTGCTTCAAGCCAAATCATGATCAGTCATAAAAGCAATTAAACAAAACCTGAGGTAGAATTATAATAAAAAATAATACAAGTCTAGTCAGATTTAGCTAACAAAAATATAATTTAAGCTTAGGAAAAGGCAAACCCTTTCACAATATACAAACGTCTTCATGTTGTTGGTTTCCGGTCAGGTCGGACCCACAAACAATTAGGCGTCATGAGGTTAAAGGCAGAAGTACAGATACTAGTGTTAAAAAATATTCCAGGAAAAACTGAAGTACTCACTCAACTCCTTTACTCAAGTAAAAGTGAAATGTACAGGCTCTTAAATGTACTCAAAGTAAAAAAGTAAAAGTAGTTCCTTGAAGAACATTTCTATCACCTATTTTTATGCAAAGCAGACCGAATTTTATGCTACATTCATTTAACAATAAAGTAATATTAGTAGATTGGAACACCAACTTTATGTGAGTCTGAATTTTTTTGTAATAAAGGTACTCTGTTTGAATCAGGTAAGCAGAACATGAGCAGAGAAAAAGAAGGAAAATTTGAAAAATGTCTGTATTTCTGTTGCCTTCCATTGTAGATGGTGACTTTGCCTCTAAATAGAAAAAATGTGTAGGGAAGAGGTTAAAGCGGATTCAGCAGGTGGAGGTGCCCTGAAATATGTTGTAGCGGCTCATTGTGTGGAAAAGAATCACACCTCACAATAGTTTCTATTCAGAGCTCCTGCAGATTTGTTTCGTGCACAGGCTGTGATCAGCTGACCTGCTGCTCTGAGGTTTGCTGCTCTTTGTGGATTTACTGATGTTTCATGAGCTGTCCTGGACGATTTTCATGCTCTACACTGACAGTACACTGTCTTTATATTAGACAGTATTCAGTTGGTATGAAGGTGGAATTCAGTCAATGGATCGAAGCATCTTCAGCTAAAAATCATAGGAATCTCTGCTACACTCGATGTAACCTAACTCTGACCATGAAACCACAGCCACTGTGCACCAGTAACACACCGATCATTACTTTAAATTTACCACAGTTCAGCAAACTAACCTGTTTATCCTGCACTAAACCGCAGAGGATGTTCATGCAACCATAAATAACACAGTTAGTCTACCTCAGTTTGTTTTGTAGCACATTTCACAATGTGAAAAAAACCATAATGCCACATGTACTTTGCATTTCCAGTTTATCAAATCCCACTGAGCAGTCCATATCTTTAAATCTACCCTCTCTTCTTCCTCCCCTGTCTTTCTTATCTTTCTCCATCTCTGAGTGAAGTTAGCTCTCTTTCTTTTCTCTCCCTGTGAAGTACAGCAGCTAGCAAAGCACTGTGTGACAAACTGCACGCAAACAGCTTGTGTGTTTGCTGATGTTTTTTGGGCTGATAGAAACGTTGCATTTGAAATTATCAGACACTTAAAAAAATGTAACTCCCTTTATGCTCGCTCGTCTTCTGCCTATAGCTAGATGCTGAAGTACCGCAACCGCAACTTATGGACATCTGCCATTGTTCCAATGTTGTGCCAAATAAATAAAAATACCCAATTTAACCCCTTTAACTATGCCACACAGTTTGTTTTTGTTGTTTTTTTGCGTGTTTCATGTCTTTTTATGCCACGTCTCCTGCTGATAAATACATTTCATGTGTTACTGTTTGGGCTCAAATTGGTTTGACGTTTGAAGTCACGTGAAATATTAACTCCCCTCAAATGCATTAAAGCAAAAGTTATGAGCCTGTTTTGAAAATGTAGGGAAAAGAAAGTACATATATTTGTTTAACAATGTATGGAGTAATGGTAAAAAAAAGTAGTAAGAAAAAAACTAAAGTACAGATACCTGGAAATTCCACTTAAGGACAGTAACAAGGTTACTTTGTTACATCCCAGCTCTGCTAAAGGACCAACATTATGTGTAGCATAGTAGCTTGCTGCAGCACAGTACCTGTGCTGAGGACAGTGAGACGGATTCTCCTGCAGCTGAAAGCTGTGGGAAAAGTTCACATTATTTGGAATTCATGTGTTTCGAGGTCAAAATGAACCTTCACATGCTGCACTGCACGCAGCATTGAAAGTGCTTCAGAAGCCAAAGCTAGAAACATTGCCATTTTACTCATAACATGACCGACCTGACCCACACACACATTCTCCACACGTCTCACTGGTATGATTAAAAAAAACATATACCCCAAAAAACAGGAATTACTTATACCGAGTTCTCCCCCTTGTCCCTGGCGATAGTTCCAACCACGAATACTTTGTTGAGTCACTATTTAAAAGGCTGCAGCCCTTTAAATATGTGGGTGTCGTGTGGATCTTGTGAGGCCCACTGGACATATCAAACCAACGGATCATTTTGTCAAGGCTGTGAGGCTTTCATTTCCCCTGGTGTGCTTGTGATTTTATCACACAAATAAACAGACACCAAAGCTTCTGCTGGAGCCTGAAGATCTGACAAAGGCTATTTTGTAAGTCTTATCTGTGTTACTTATGCAACGTTGACACAGGCATACACAGAAAGAAAAAAAAAAAAACAGAGCGAAGCCTCTTTGTCCTAAATAAGCAAACAGGTTTGATGCTTACGACATAAACAAGGACAGAAACACTAATTGGAAGCACTGAAGAGGAAATTGTCTTTTGGGTAGTTTGTATACAGGAAACATATGTCCTGTCACTTCTTTATATACAGCATTATAACATAGACTGAGCTGAGTGATTATAAATACATGGACGAGGTAATATAAGATATTATGGGAGACAGGATATTAACAATAGGGATTTAATGAAATAAGAGCTAATATCTCAAGCTCACTCACAGATAAGTGACATATGTTTCAGCGTTTCTAATTGACAACAAGGGGAATATGTTTGGAAAAACTAGTAACTCAATGTCCATCAAGTCATACTAATGCACTCCTAGATGAAGTTTGTATGTCTTAACTTGAGCTAAACATCTGAGGCATGTACACGAAACGTCCACTTAAAAGCTGCTCCGTCAGTCTGCACCAGCTGGCGCCGCATTTTAATTTGGCAACGACGGCGGCATTAATTTATTTCTGACGGCTTGATGGCTGATTCCTGAGGAAAGAGGAGGAAAGCAAGCCAGATGTAATGCTTTCACACGCATACTCATCTCCTTTCATCTCCTTCCTTCAACACATACTGTTTATGTTGCCAGAATAAAATAGGCTAGAGAGCACTCAACTGAAATCCCATTGAGAGTAAAAGACACGCGCGCTCCTCCTTTAACTTCACTCGGCACTCTTTAAACAAAAAAGGCAAACACATAAGAGTGGGAAACATAAACTCGTCTCGGGCACTTTTTGTCTTTTGACGGATGACGAGCTGAAATAAAACGCCGTAAAAAGCCTACCATCAGATGCATTTAATGCCCTTTGCACCGTTTTGTCCATTATGCACAGTTTCTCTTGTGGTGTAAAAAAAAAAAAATACGTTTTATGTTGTAAATGTCTGATAGCAACACAATGAATAATTTAAAAAAGTAAAATCACCCAGGTACACTCAAACTGTTCTGTAGAGGGAGCCCGGCACTCGTAGAAATCTTTACTTTCAGGCACTAATGACAAACAAGTGCAGCCTACGTCGATGCGGCAGATGCTCAGCTGATGTTTGTTCTCACCTTGATTTCCTGCCAGATGTCTTATGGGCACTGTGGGCTCGCTGCCCACCGAGGAGAGTGAATCGCTTTCCAGAGTTAGAAAGTAGACACTCATTAAATAAGAAGGTGCTTTATATGAGAGCAAGCTCCAGTTTTTCCTGGAGCAACAAGAGACCAAAAAGCCACTGAGGTCAAGTCCAGTGTAATATTTTGGAATATTTGGGGGTTATTATAATGTTAGGGTTGTTCTAACCTTTTTAGACCCAATACTTTCCCCATCTGGACTGAACTTTGCCCACATCTTTATACACAGTAGTGGACAATCAGTTTGCTTTTGGAGCTTTATGTAACCTAAATTATAACAACTTAATAATTCTCTTGGATGTTGGACAAAGTCTGCAAAAACAGACACAAAGCGCTAAGTGCTCACTTGGAGAATATGTAAAGCAGCCAAGCATGTAAAAGCAAAAAGGATTGTTTTTTGGTGCTGTGACTTTTAGAGATACATCAAGTAACATCCTGATGTATCACTGATTTAAGCCTCATTTGTCCAATCCAAGAGTTATTCATTTGTTTGATGGAAAAAAACGAGTAGCATAGTGTAGTCGTGCCACAGTCTGCGTCTTTTGGACTTGAATCAATAATATTAATGAGCCTCCTCTGCAAGAGAGATCTGCTGCTGACTCACACGCACTCGGTTCTCTTTAGTTACACATCAAAAGACCTTTAAAGGCAATAAGGGACATAAAAAAGTGGGCTTAGACTGAAGTCCAGGTTATGTCTGCTATCACCATCTGTCTGGCATCTCAACTCATTTCTTTATTATTCAGTGCATAAGCAGGATCTTCACTAAAAAAACATTCTTGTTGTCAGTCACATGGTTTCAAACTGAAACTGAAACAGTCCAGAAATGCCATTTCTCAGTTAATGTTCACGTCATTTGTCACATTGCATCCCATTTGCTTATCGGGTATCTGACTGACACAACACTCACCAGTCCAACATAAACACATGCTAGACTTTAAACAGTGATATTGGGCCAAGCTGTATAAAAAATTTTCTAATTCTGACTAAAGAGAACTGAAGGAGCAACAAGTGTTTTCATAATCCTGATATTTAAGAAAACAACTGAAATTATTTGTCATGTGTACTGCAAATATGAAAATATGAAGACAAAAGCACTGTAATAGTAGTCTGGAAAGATTAGTCGTATAACAGTATTATAGATGTAAAAATGACATCTATAATACTGTCAGAAAAATTGATTGATTGCTTTGAAATTTGAATCTGCTAGTCACAAAAGCCAGTTAATGATTTAAAAAGGATTCGAGTAAATTAGGTCTAAAACATCATTTTCTACTTTAATCAATCATATTTTTTGTCTGTTGACAGCAAAGCAAGAAAATTCCTTTTGTGGAAGGTGCTTTGAAAAGTTTTAGCTTCTTTCAGCACGTTGTTTTGGCTCACCACTGCTGTACTCATATAAGCCATAAATGTCATATTTCATATTGGCATATAATGGGTGGATGGCGTGGTAATTTATCAGCTAACGCTAGTTAGGCAAGTGAGCAAGGTACATTGATAAGTTACATGGGTACAATACACAGACCCACATGTCGGTTAATTAGCAGTAAGTTGCAGAAATATAAAGTGGAACTTCAATTACCAAACCTGAAGCACAAACAACTTGGATGATGTGCTACAAGCTACATTATTATTAAGATAATCCATAAGAAAGATGGTAAAACGGTCCAGTTTAAAGTAGACATGAAACACTTCATTTACAAAAACTCACTGACACCAGAAAACCCTACTCTAAAAAAGCTGTCGTAGATTTTACACTGTCTGCGAAGTTGGATATATGAAATACAAGAAAAAGCCTCAGAACATGTTTAGCACTGTCTTGTTTCAGTACAGAACATCTGTCACTCGGTTGGTTGGTTCGTGCTAATAGATTTACATTCGTTGGAGTTTGCTAACTAATGACAGAACTGATAACTCAGTGGAGACCAATGACACAAAAAGCAGCCAAAGGAGTCGCTTTTGTACCTGCCGCTGGCTGCAGCTATGACTTTTCAGTTAATAAAAACAAGGATATATTGTCCACTTTCACTCTCCGTTTCTTAAGCAATACATTTTTCAGTCTTGGCTAGCTGCACTGAAACAGGAGAATCCACCTGTTAGACGTAATGCTCGGGTTTATAGAGCACTTTATCTATAAGGACAGTACAGAGGAGAGCCTGTTTCGACAAGCCGGAGTCAGGCACTCTGATTCTTCCTTGTCGGGTCAGGTGGACAGACCGAGCAGCACAATCAGCCGGCAGAGAAGATGTCCACAAGATGCTATCAGCACTATTTTATCCAGCAACGCAGTCTTTTTCCCAGGAACATCCAAACAGTTTACTTACTACATACTCATCACACCACAAACATACGGTAACTGCGTTTCTTACCAAAGCACAATCAGGAGTTCTGACATTCATCAGCATCTCTGCAAGAAAGAACATTTCCACATTACAGTCTCCTTCACTCAAGTTTGTTCTTCACCATTCCTCGCTTCTAGTATAAAGTAATCCACTCGAAAATCCACTCAAGAAAAGTTCTCCGAAACGAATGGCAATGCTTCGTCTGAAGCGCTTCTTTTTTTCCCACTAGTTAGCTAACATAAACTAACAGCGACCAACAAACCCAGTGAGGTCACATTCTGCAGGAGCACAAGACGGCACTACACATGCTCTAAAAAACATTATTTATTATTATTCCTTAAATCCAGCTTCACAAACAGTTTTAAATCTATGACAGATTTTTTAGAGTAGAGCTCCACGGTGTTAATTCATATTCACACATGTTGTGTTTCATGTCCTCTTTAATGTATCAAAGTACCGGGATAAGGCCTAGCAGACTCGATCCGGTCCAGTCGCCTGTGTCGAGACACCTATCTGTCAGCGCTAACTCAGTTATCCTGTTGAGTAACCCCACTCAGAGTCGTCATGAACTGGATAACTATCCATCGTCTTTGTCTTGTCTTCCTCAAGAATCAAATAAAAGTAAAAAGATAAAAGAGGCATTAATATTTCACTTAAATCTATTAAATAATCAGAAGTATGACTCATAATTCATGAATGAAAGCTCCCTCTTCCTGCTAGATGTGTTCAGATGAAATATATTCGCTATCAGCTTCACTATATCAGCTTTTAGGGTGTCAGCATGTCAGTTTGTTTGTAGTGTGTCATGGGGCCTCCCAGGGGTTAATAGAAGATGAATGAATACATCCACTTCTCATCTGAATGCATTTGGCCTCATCAATAAATTTCCCCCAGGCATAGGAAAGGTTATCTAATGACATTTAAGCAGCACTGACATTAAGCAGTATATACATAACCATCACAGCACATGAAGAAAATCAAAGTCCCCCGTTAAAAGAAAAAAAAAATAGAGAGAGAGAAATAATTGGGAATCATATCACTGACTCATTTCCTGTGTTACTGCGATGCTGATTCACCAGCCAGGCTCCAGCAAAGAAAACCAAAACACACACATGTAGCTTTCCTGCGTTTGTTAAAAAATACTTTCCGAGGGTGCCTTCATATGTCTTCCATACACACAACTGGCAGAGACTGCACGATGTAGGGCATGCATAGGGGAATGCAGGCACACACACACAAACATGTATACGAGGGGTTTAACACAGTGCTTTGCCAATATTGTTTCAACTGGTATGCTAATAGAGCAAAGTGAGGTGAAAATTTAATTGAAACTGAAAGAGAGGGAAGGGAAGACAGAGAATAGATGAGCAATGATAGAAGAAAAACAGGACAGAGACTGCGTTCATACAGTCTCCGTCACTGTGTGTGTACGTGTGTGTGCGTGTGTGTGTGCGCGCGTGTGTGTTGCCTGAGGAACAGTTGATGGATTTGCTGCTTGACTGCTCACACAGATTGGTGCCTGCTGTGATGGCAGCCTTGAACTGAAATTACGTGCACACTCTCACATGCACAAAGGGAACTACACATAATTGCAAAAATACCGTGTGTGCGCGCGAGAGTGTGTTTGTGTGTATTCTTAAGTTGGGTGTGTTGCCTCCAGGAGGCCATTTAAAGCTCTGTGGAAGGATGGATGAACACAAGGCCAGCCGAAGCACCAGAGAAGATGAGACAATTGAACAGGTTCAAAATGCTGTGTTTATGCATTTATTAGCAGCTGGGGTTTTTTTTACCCACTGATAGGTGATTAATTTTTTTTAGCAAATCAGTCATAAAGCAATTGACTCCTGTGATTATTACCTTTTGTTTAAAAAAGGCTGTGAAATGTTTTAAGAAAACGGGGACTCGTTTAAATGTCCTGAAGGATCTCAGAGCCGCTTTAGTTAGTTTAGTTTTCTAGTTACTTTGATGATAAGCAGGGATCATAATGGCAAAAATGAGAGGTGGACAAATAGTGTGGTCTTGAAAGTTGTGAAGATTTGTGTTTTGTTCCCATGGCTGGACGAAACAGGGATGGCAGGAAGGACGAAGTTCAGCTACACCACCTATGAATTGCAGTGTTAACAATAGGGCCTAAGAAAAGGGAGATCCTGTCTTACACAACAACTGCTTTACCTGACGCTCATTACCTCCCAGTTCCATCATATGACTTTTTATGAAATGCCACATGCTATCATTAGGTGTCAACGTCAGGCGTTTGAAACAGGTTGCTATGGGTAATAGGTGATGGGTAATTCTTGTTAAACTATAAACAAAAACTCATTGTTTCATTTCATTAAACACCAGAAAGGATAATAAAATGATTTAGAGGACATTAAATTGTATGTAGCAGCTATATTGGACATTCATTTTCAATTAAATCAAACTATGTCAATAATCTGTATATGTATCTCTCTTTATGTGATTCTTATTTCACTCTGTGGTTCTTAGTGTGATTTAATTTGTCACCTTTGATCTAAAGAATGAAGCACATTGGTTAAAAACTGAATGATCCGTCTAGCCGATTTGAATCATGGCCCTTCTTTTGTGTCTTTTTCTTTCTTTTGAGAGTAAAGTGATGAAATTAAATTGTCATACATTGTACTTGGGTAGGGGTTGTGGTGACACGGAGATTTATTTATTTATTTAAAAAATGGAGGCAAGAACAGAATTTGTAATAAAACATTGATAATGTAATGATATTGCATATTATTTGGAGTCTATTGTGGTAGTAGACACACACACACACACGCACACACACAAAAAGACATATATAAACTGGAGAAACGCTGCCTAACCTGCTGGTATCTCACGGATACGTTTCCATAACTATCATTTGGCATCAGGGATTTTGGTGCCCCAAAGTTAAACTTTTCTCAAAATCGATCGAGGTAAGAATAGCACTGATTGACATATAGAAATGCATAAATGAATTAAAAGGTTATCTAGGCAATCAAAATGTGCAATGTCAGCTACCTCTGCTTTTATTTAAATGAGAACCGTTAGTGGTTGCCAGGTCTGGCCAGTTCTCCGGGTTCGAGTCTGACCCATGGGTCTTTGCTACACGTCTTCACCCTCTCTCTCCCCTCTTTGCTGTCTCTATCCAAAAAAGGAAAAATGCCAAAAAATAATGTTTGTTTGTTTTTTTTTTACAAAAAAGCATCCAGTTGCTACTGCAGGTGTGTCCTGTCACAGACAGCAAAGGACAACTTGTGTATACTATCTATCTGCATCCAACAGAACACCACCATTAGACTTGCATTTGGAGGGAAATTACACATTTCATTCTATTTATTTTATATTAATCACCATCACACATGTTCAATATATAAATAATAGTCATCTAGAACCCCACTCGTCACTTTAATCTCATCTCATTCAAACCAGACTGATAAGGAGCTACAATCGTGACACTAAAGCCAAAAAAGCAGTACAAGCAAGAGTGAAAGTCACGACCCAGCAGGTACTTTAAACAGCCCTGACACTGATTGAGACTAAGTGGCAGGATGAGTCAGTAAACACTGTAGGGCTTCATCTAGTAGCAGTGAACAAAAGCTGTTTGCTCCCACACATGTCATGCACATTTCTAAGTTAAAGTATATTTATATAAGAAGGGCACTTCTGATACATTTTTAATGTGCTTGTTCAAATTCATGTCCAGTTAAGGGTAGTTTATTTCCGGAAGCTTCCTGAGTTTGAAAGTTGGATTTAAACAGACAAAAAGATTTGTGTTCATGCCAGTAGAAAGGTGACTTTTGTCATAGAGTCCTCTTGGCTGTACAAAATTGGAAATCAATAAAAGACATAATTGACTTGAGCTGGCGAATGAGAGGTCGGTCCAGAATTTTAAAATCTTTTATTCCTTCATAGTGGATGTCATGTTGTTTGGAGAGAAGAGGAAAAAAAAGAACAGCATTTTGGGGTTTAAGAAAGAGGACGTGTAGATGTTTAAGCTATAATTCATTAAAAAGATTGTTTCCTGTTCTAAATTTATGGATGATTTCAGATTAAGTAGAATATCATCTGCATAAAGATGAGTCGAGTGTTCTGAATCTGTAAACCTTTGGTTTCTGACACACAGCGCTGACAGCCATTAAAAAAAAAAGCCAAACGCAAAGGAGGGAGTGGACATCCATGTCTCATCCCGCAAAGTGTGAAACTTTGTGCTGAAACTTTTTGGTGTACCCTCATTAGCGGTGACAGTGTCCGTCGGTGTGCTTTCTCAGCATCTAGTGAAACTGATTTTGTTTTGTTCCATTGTGACATGTTGATCCCCCCCCTCCCCTCCCCTCCATTCTGTCTGTCTTTCTTTTTTAGTGGTGCATCAGGGAGCAGCAGTGAATCAGAAAGCAGCTCAGAGTCTGACACCGACGAGTCTGAGAGCAGCTCCAGTGACAGCGAGTATAATCAGGCCTCCCGCACAAACACTCCAGAGGTAGGATGACAACTCGCCGTGTGTATGTGTGCTTGTGTGTATTCATGCAGATTTCCTAGTAACTGTGTGCACACAGTGGATACCAACTGAGTAAACACACTAATTTTTTATTGGGAGAAAATGCTAGCCATTGTTAAAATCTTGAAAATAATACAAATAAGTGCATATTATATTCACTTATGTTATATGAGTCATGAAAGGTTTTGCTTTTTTCAGCTGTCAAGATCTCATTTTTTTTGTATCACACGCAGTAATGTGCAAGTCTTGAACCACCCCTCATTTCTTTCAGTTTTTCTAGGAATGGTTCAGGGATTTATTGAAATGTGCAAAAATAAATGGAAATACAGTACCTAAGGCAAAAGCAGATTCCAGGCTGTGGGGAGGCCAATCAATGACTCCATTGTTGTTCCATTGTGTGATTTTGCTTCACTGGCATTGTGGGTGGGATCATTGTCATGTTGGAAAAGGACTGCTGCCAATCAGACATTGTAACAGATGTTGTAGATGGCTGTAGACTCATTGTTGTGCCCCTCGTTTGGCCTCCTCCATACATATTGGTGACAATTTGAACAAAAAATGTCACCAGTTTTCAGTCCAGTTCTTGTGTTATTTGCCCTTTTTCCCTATTGGTGTCCCTTAAAAATAGTTTATTGGCAGCCACGTTTTTTCCTGGGAATCTGTTCAGAAATTCAATTTTATGTCTGTCAAACTTTGTTAAAGAAACTAGAACAAATTATGTATTGCTGTTAGAAACCACGTGCCTAAAAATACTATTCCAAATTGGTTCTTTTCTAAGTTGTCTGTTATTTGTAGACACAACGCTTGTCTATGAATCCATCCCTTCGGTTAGGCGGCTCTTTTATGTTTGAATGACTCATAGGTCAGTGTAAAGTGGCTTCTCAAACAAAATAACATTCCTCTGAAAAAGGTCAGGTATAAGGACTGAACTGAAGTGAGTGAAAAAGCAGTTCTCACAAAACAGAGAATTATTCCTTTAGACTAATTTTAAAAATGAAAAGAAATAAAGCTTCTAATATATAAAGATAAAGACATGAGGGGTCACTCAAGATTTTTGCACAATAATGTAGTTTAACCATCTGTCAACAACCCACCAAATACCGAGGCTGTGAATATCTTCAGCTCTGACAAATCTCTCCCATTTTATTTATATTTTATAAGAGACAGATCCCCTTTCACTTCCTTTGCTATTCTCCCACAGCTACTCACTTTACTGTAAATCTTACTATCTGTAAATTAAATGAACTCTTCCCATACTATCTTGTCAGTGCTCTGAAAGTCATAAAACTCCCAACTGCAGAAAAAAGACATTTCGACTGTATTTATCACATTATTTTAATGTCTCGATGCTGCTTGGTTTTGTAGGCGTGTGCCGTCAGACACAGAAGAAACTGATGGAAAGAGAGAAAGCTGTAAAAAGAAAAATTCACAGCACAAACAAAATCAAAAGTTGTCTTTTTCCTTCTATTAGCCCGAGCCTCCGTCCACTAACAAGTGGCAGCTGGACAGCTGGTTGAATAAGGTGCAAGCTCAAACCAAACCCCTGGTTCCCCCACAACAAGAGCATCATGGCACAGGTTGGTAGATATGGAAGGTTGAAGCCATCCTGTCCATGAAGAACTGCATGATGCGCTAAATAGCCTAGATAAACATATCTTGGTTTGGTTACAATTACCTATTCTAGTCAAATGGTCCACTGCTTAGGCTCCATCAACCAGGGTCCAGAGACGTTCTCTCCAGGCAACGAAGCACCGGGAGTGGGTGCGGCTGCCAAGACCAAGCCCTGTGGATCGAGCAGTACCCCTGTTCCAGCTGCACCCACAGTGGAGCACAAGGACACAAGGCAAGCTTTCTGGTAGGTTTTTTAGAATATTGCTAAAGTAGCTCTTCAAAATAGCATCTGCTGAATGAAAGACTGAATGAAACACTAATTGTAGGTTGCAGCTGACAAAAATGTCTCTTAACCATATATATATAAAAAAATGTGTTTTGTTTTCTTCAGCCCGGGCAGAGAGAAGGCAAAGGCCAAACTGAGCCAGAAGGCCTCAGGGGAGGGCCAGAGGTCAAAGATGAGGTTGTCGCTGGGCCTGTTGTCAGGGCCTGAGGTCACGACCCCAAGGAGGAACACCACGGGGAAGAAACAGCCCAGACGGACAGAAAGGTCAAACAGCGTGGAGGATAATCAGAACCAGACATGGAGCAGAGCAAACCAGCACAGGTAAGAAATAAGAAAAATGATCAAGATGCTGAATTCACAAGTACGAGCTGCTTGTGTTTTATTTATAATGATTTTGTTTTACTTATAATATAGTTAACGCTTTGTTGGAGTAGTACTTTGTTGTTGGTTAACAACTTTGTTTCATTGTAGACACAGAAACACTGACATATAACACTGGCAGGACAGATTTTTATAAGAATAAACACAAAAAATCCTCACCATAGCATATATAGCACCATATTCCTTCTAATGGCTGAATATAATATAATATAATAATATAATACATAACCACAGCGTTAAAGCAACATGTGATTTCAGCTGGCATGTTAGCAGTGACTTTTAAAATCAGTGACTTTTTTTAATTGAATGCTTCCATGGTCATGTCCATTGCTACCAATATCATATGTAGCTATATTTGTCAGATAGACTGTAGTGGAGGTGGATATAATTTTTTGAAGTCATAGTAAAGTGAGGTGAAGTGAAGAAGACAACAGTGCACATCATTTCAACTTAAACCTGATAGTTTAAGGGAAAAAAAACAACTGCAGCCTATATTCTGATTTGTAACTGACACAATTCTTGCTATTGACAAAACTATTACAATTACTGTTAGGAACTTTACTGCCCTGCTTAACACTGCAGCTAACAGAGGCTCCAGTGGATCACTGAGCTGTCTGGCACACAGCCACTGACGGCTGTCACTCCCTCTGAGTTGAAAAGTGCTGAGATTGAGTAGAAGCCATGTCAGACTCTGTGCGCAGCTTGACGTTAGCCTAATTAGAAAAAAAATAACACTGATTCTTTTTCCTCTGTTTGTCATTTTCGTCTCCCTCATTCACCTCTTCCTTTTCTTCTTTCCATTTTAAGCTTCCTACATCCAAACACGTTTGACTGAATACATGCTGTTTTCAATTATTTCATGCTGTCATGTTTTTTTCATTTCATTCAACCCCCCAAAAGATTTAGCAATGGCAAGCATTACCTTCTATTGTTTATCAGCGCACATCATGTAGCTTGGGCTTCGCTGCCTTGCTCAAGGGTGAACCTAATTCCAATAGTGAGGTTTCCTCTTATTATGTTTTCTCCCATTAGCCCTGCAGCGAGGGAGAAGGACCTGTTGCCTCCCCCCTCCCAGGAGCACCAGAACCCCCCGAGGCCGCGTAGTAAACCTCCCAGTGGGAAAACAGCCCCAAGGAAAGAACCTCGCAGTGCTACCAACTCAAACACTAACACAGCCACTCCACCAGCAGCGCTACAGCAAACCCCACTGCCAGTACCTGCTGTCAGTGTAAACCAGGTTAGTTTGTGTGTGTACTGCAGGAAGGTTTCTGATATTTGGAATACAGCTCAACACCAAGTCTGACACATGTATCAGGCTGTACCCTATACTTATCGCTTTATGCAACTCTACAGCGTGCAAATGTACTGACTCGTGGTTCCTTCCCAGAAAGGAATCAAGGTTCCTGTTTGTAATCCCCTCTAGTCTCAGTTGTGTTGGTCAATATGAATATATACAGCTACTGCATGCTCATTAATGAAAAAGGAAAATCTGATTTTTTAATACATACATGTAATAATACACATTTCTATTAAAACACCAAAATATTAACAGGAAAGACACTCGCTGGCCACTTTGTTAGGTACATCTGTTGAAGGGCTCATTAATGCAGATGTCTTATCCAACTCAGTGAAATTAGGCATATATATACATGATCGAGACAAGCCATTGAGGTTCAAAGTGAGCATCAGATTTTAGAAGAAAGGTGATTAAAGTGATTAAAGTTAAATACATGGTTGTTGGTGCCAGATGGCAGATGCTCTGCGTGTTTCAGAAACTGCTGATCTACTGGGATTTTCAGACAAAGGTCTCAAAAAGAATTTAGAAAATATCGAAGAGGCAGCAGTGGGTGAAAATGCTTTGTTGATGCCAAAGATCAGCAGAGAATGACCACACTGCTTTGAGTCGAAAGGCAGGCAACAGTAACTCAAATAACCACTCATTACAACTAATGAATGCAGGAGAGCATCCCTAACAGCACAACACAACAAACCTTGAACAGCTGGGCTAAAGCAGCAGAAGACCACGCCTGATGCCATTTCTTTCAGCTAAAAACAGCAAACTAAGGATATAATTTGCACAGACTCACCAAAATTGGACAAAAGAAAATTAGATAAACATTGATCTTCATTTTTGCTGCGACGTTCAGATAGATGGTAGATGGTGAGGATTTGATGTCTCTTGTCAAACAGTTCAGGCTGTTAGTGATGCAGTGATGCGGAGGATGTTTTCATGGCACACACTGGGTAACAGCTTTCCATCTCTCGTGTCTCAACCAACCTTTGTCTTCGCGGGGCTGCAATACCATGCCTGGGATTGCCATAACGACCCTAATATCACTGAAAAGCACAGAGTCGCTGCGTTCAGGAAATGTGGCTGAGCATTTCTTGATGACCACAGTGCACCCATCTGGTGATGACTGCTTGCAGCAGGATAACGTTCAATATCTCAAAAGCTCAAACCACCTCAAACCTCTTTCTTCATGACAGTGTGCTCACTGTACTCAAACTGCATTTTCCAATGTGGTGAAATAGGAGATCCAACGGATCTACAGCAACTGTTTGATGCCTTAAACGTTTAGGGCATTTCTGGAGGGGGGTCTAACTACAGCTACGACGTTGCTGGTAGTCTTGCATTGTAAATGTATACTTGTGTTTTTAACTCAAGTCAAAGAACAGGAGGATTTAAACGGTTAAACAGCAACAAAAGTTCAAAGTGCCAAAAAGAAATCATGAAAACGTTGAGCTAATGTGACTTTAGCGGTGCAGTAAGGCTGAACACGTGTAAGAAAACGTGTAAACAAATAGCACTGTTGGGATTTTTTCAGATGGTTTCATTTTTGTTGATCTCCGTGATACTGGTGTCTCTCATCATTACTTGTTTTGCTTTGAGAACAAATTTCCCCTCCGTTGTTTTGCTGTCGGGTTGTGGAAATTGTTCTTGTAAAAACTCATCTGCAGACAAATTAGCAGCTAACACGTTAGCAGCTGTCACTGGTGTTACAACAAGCTTACGATGAGGAAAACTGCAGTAACCAGCAAACAGCAGCTCGTCTGTTACAGCCCAAGACTTAAAGAAGTGACCCGGCAGCACGACATGCCTGACTCTGACAACTGCCACCTCTTTGTTAGCAGTCGGAGCAACACGCGCCCCGACAGCCCTTCAGAGCGGCAAACTTTAATTCGCTCACACACGACTTAGAATTAATGTATTCAATTAATTATTTAATGCTTAATTATCATCGTGTTCTCTTTTTATTTCAACTGTCAGGAAAACAACATAAAATACTTTTCCACACATCCCACTGCAAATATTTAGCTACTGTGCATGAACTTAAAGGGGGCCTAATAATGTTATTTCAAAATAACCATCTTCTACCCAAGCCCTTTGCAGCCTTCCTGTTTTCTGATTGGTTGCCCCACATATACACAAGTTTTTAAGGTAACACTTTATAATACCGTCCATGACTAACGGCTCAATTCCCCTGTAATTAAATGGAATTTCAATGTATTTTATTTGAAATTAGATAATTATATTTACCTATCAATACTTAAAGGTAGATACACTAGAATAAAAGGGTAACAAGTGATTTTACAGGAAACAAAGATAAAAATACTGTAATATTGTAAGTAGTATGTATCGCATTTATATTGGTAAAATAGAAACAGAATAGAATAATAAAATATTATCGTGCACATTAAAAAAAAAATAAATTAATGTGTAAACAAATAATAATCATACTTAGAATGAAAGGTGGAGAAATTTCCACAAAATTGACCTGAAATTGACCGCACTACATAAAATTACTTAAACTTAGAGTATTATTTGTGTCTGCTGTAAAATACATGAAGTTTTGCTATAAAATTAATCATCCAATACTTGAAATTCCTTACGCAATTCCTTAAAATGACCTAAACACTACATAAATTGACTTGAAATATAATTTGTTCTTTGATTCCTGAAAAAGCTGACTCATTGTTCTAGTGTACCTACCTTTAAAAAATGTACCTTGTAAGTTCAAAATTTTACATTTCATTCAGTTACAGGTGAATTAATATGACGAAGCATTAGGGGCGCGTTATGAAAAACATATATTACTGTTCATTTTGAGAATAGGGTCGAAATGTTTCGGGATTAAACTTGAAATATTATTTTAAGAATGAAGTCCACTTTATTCTCAAAATGAACAAAAATAATTTCTTTTTTAATCTGGCCCAAATACTCTTTTTTAAATTCTTATTATAACGTGTTACACTTTTCCACTGAAGTTGGGTGGTGCTGCGCTGCTCACAACCACAGCTGTGTGCCTGAGATGATTATATTAGGGTTAGACTGTCTTATTCACATCTAAACGATTAAAAAGTATAATAAAAATCTACAACTGAGCATTTCAGGCTGTATGAAGTCTGAGCTTTTGGCTCTCTTGTACATACACTGACCTTGATATTTGAAACTTTAGGCATATTAATTTGAGCAGCCACCCGAAAAGCATAATAAGTCCACTTTAAAGGCGCATCAATGCTAAAGATACTATATAATTACACTGAATGATCGTGTAAAGGTTTTTACATTTTATGATGTACATACAGGGGTGCCTCTCCTGTCAAGTGTACACAGGTGAAAATGTCCTTGTTTTACTAATAGATATAACCTTTTTTAAATTACCTGAGAATCAAGATGAGTGCTAACATCTGCAGTCTGTGCTGTAAGTGCTGTCGCAACATTTGATCTTCTGCCAGCTTTAGTTGCGCAGAGCAGCTGGCAAGATGGCTAATGTCAACAGTGAGAAGAGGTGAACTATGGAGAAAACAGGCCAGAGGACTTTTGTTCAAGAAAGGAAAAGCTTTTGCCGGCAGTGCAAATAAGCTCTGTGCAGGGGACAGTTTCCCCCTTTTTTCTATTTCAGCAAAACACTCCATGGCATTTACTGAGAATGGATTTTGCAGATGGCAACATGCTCTGGAAAGATTCCAGAGGGCTGCGTCTGCCAAGCGAGTGGGTTTATACTGAAGACTGGGAACATTAGTGGTGTTTTCTTCACTGCATCTGCCTCTGTAGTTGCTTTCTCGCGTTGCTGTTGCACACACAGCGCTGCTCCTCGCTCGCCTTTGTTTCGGTTGAGGATAATTGATCAGTACATGTCTAAAATTAAGCATTCAACATCACAGGGTCAATTTTGACTGGGAACAAGACAAGGGCCGGGATGCAGGTGTAGATACACAGCACTAAAAATGAAAATAAACTGAGTGGATTGTGACTGCTTTTGCCAGCTGGCACACATTATTTACAGAAGAAGAAACAAGCAGGCTTGTCAGAAAGTTAAACTGATGATACACAGACAGCTGTAAGCTAGTTTTTATTCATATGTATTTATATAGAGAATTTTTCCTATGTTTAAAAAATAATCAAAAGAACAAAACCACCAATCAAACCTAGAATAAGGCCAAAGCCCATAAACTTAACCGTTGTTATGCAAAAACATGAAATATTTTGGCATGTCTGTGGCTGTAAATACTAACTAGAACAGAAGACAGCCCATAACAAATTAACCATTTTAACCCGTTTAAGTAAAATTTGGTTAAAACTACTGTGCCCTGCGGTGCTGCTTCAGGCATAAACTGTGTATATGTGACCTGTTTGCAAAGAGTTTTGTCTGTAGTAGATATAAACTAAGCTGAGATCCACAGACAGAGTAAAGCAGCTAGGTTAACACATGACTGGTTTTGTTTATCCACCTGCAAAAACATAGATTATTACACATTCAAACACTCAAAACAGAAAAAACATATTTTAGATAAGAAAACAGGAGTAAAACTATTATGATTTAATTGGAAGTTATTCTGTCCTTTCACATTAATTCCATTTTCAAATGTCGACTGTTTACAGAGTGTAAGCTAATGGCCCTCTGATTTCTGGATGTCCCCAGTTTAAATCAAAATTTCACACCATTGTGTCACTGTGTACTGTACATTTCCAAGGATTAAAAAAAATACTAAGTCTAATAGTCTACTAATACTAATGGGTATTCAGTTAACATCAAATAATGTAACTAAAATACATTTAATCAAACTGAAATTACAACGTTGCTCCTGCTAATAGATAAATAGAGTTCTCAGCCAACAATGATGAAGAGGAGCATCTTCTGAAAACATCCACATGGTGACCTCAGTATGAGGTCAAACTATGATCTCAGTATGTAGGTCTTAATCGCTAGTGTCAGTGTCACTAAATACAACATGATGCTACTACATCAAAGAAAAAGTGCTAAGCTATAAGCTAGCACCTAAACCTGCACTGGTTAAACCTGCCTGTTCGGTTTCTCAATCAAATCCACCCTGCGCTCGTGACGTGAGGTTTCAAAAAGCTAACATGACAACAGCATAAACACTTAAGTTTCACATCTGGATTTTGCTAACCAGCATTTGACATTACAGAGACTATGTCCATCTTTTATATACAGTCTGTGAGTAAAATAGTAAGACACTAAAACTTTTCCAGAGGATTTCTTCCAATTTTTCATGAATTTTAGATGCTCTGGAATATGAAACCACATATGTTAAAAACTCAGAAGAATTAATGATACTGCTATCAACACTGAATATCACTGTTACCATCAAAGAGGATATTTCTTTAGTGGACACTCAATAAATATAGAGTCACGACTCTACAAATCTAAAGTTTCAAGATGTTCATCTTCCTTTATATACATCGCTCCCTGGAAGAGCCGTTCTGTCCTTTTCTATTAAAGCCTCCACAATGAGTGCTGGATCTTCTTCAGTGTGTCAAAATGGTGATGCTTCAATCTGATTTTTCATTTTGGGGGAAGTGAAAAAAGTCGCAGGGTGCCAAATCTTGCAAGTAGTGTGGTAAGACATGAATATTGTGTTTGCACGGTTAGAAAAAAGAAGAAAAAAAAAGTTCTGCGCTTCTCCCTGGAAGACAAATTAACTGTGCACAACCGCATAAAAGTTGAAGAGCATGACAACTTGCTCCTATCATATCTCTTTGGCTGAGAAGTGTGCTCATCAAACACATTCTTAAGTGTGAAATTTGGGACATTGTGAGAGAGAAGTTTTCTCTCCGGTCAAGTCCGAGGACTTTTATGAAGTGACCAGGCGCACAGTGCAGGTGGTCGGGACACGGCTTCCGGGAAGCTGAGGAAAAATTCCTGCTTTACGATCCAGCGATCCAAAGGGCGCCGAAAGATGATGTTTAAAGAGCAGACTGGAAAACTTTCTAAAATAAAGATGCACTTATTTTTGAAACTGTGCCCTCGTATCTTAGAAATAACTCAACTAACTAATGTGAGACGCATCTTTTAATTTGCATGTGACAAACAGACCGCCTGCGCTCAACTGTGTGACTTGTGTGCAGCGAATATCACTGACATTCAAAACGAGACAGTCAAACATGTTTCTTTTTGCTTCACAGATTAGTGGAACAAGCTGGCAACTCGTGCTGCCTAATTTGCATGATATTATCACATTCAGTAATGTGCTGTATGTGCTTTGCTTTTGATTATAATGTTTGTCTACACCAGGTTTTTTTTGTCAGGGTTTAAAAGTGAAGCTTCCTTGAGTGTGTTATACGTGGCTATTTTTTCTAGACTTGATCTTGTCGCTCCTTTTTATACATTGACATATATTTTCATCAGGACAAGAGGAAACACAGAGGTCCCAGCACCAGGATCACACCCAAGTCCAGAGAATTCATCGAAACAGATTCCTCCTCCTCTTCGTCAGAATGCCAGTCGGATACGGAGGAAGCCATCAAAATCCCAGCTTTGCCGCCTCAGACGACACGCTCTGCGATTAACACGCAGACTCTGTCCAACCCGCACATGCACGCGCCTCTTCTCCCATGCCTTGGCTCTGCTGGCGGTGTGGGGAGTCTGGGAACATTTGGAGGGAAGGGACTTCGAGTCAAAGATGGTAGCAACGTGCCCACTAATGGTAGCAGCAGCAGTAGTAACGGTAGCATCGGCGGCGGTAGTAGCTGTAACTCCCTGAGCATTAGCAACATAAGTGGCTCATTTGGCACTTCTGTTCCTGATCCCGGAGGGTTAGGAGGGCAGAGCAAAGACCTGGAGCCCATGTCACCGCCTTCCAATCTGGGACACGAGGTGCCTCTCTCACCCTTGAGGGAATACCATGAGATCCAGAGTTTATGGGTGAAAATTGACCTGAGTCTGCTCAGCAGGGTGCCCGGCCAGGCCGCGGGGGAAAGATCAAGGGTGGGAATTGCGGAAAGGGATGGGAGTGAGGGGAGAGACAGAGAGAGACAAGGGGAGAGGGAGAGGATAGGTGTGGCAGAGAGGGAGAGACAGAAGCAGGAAGACAGAGAGTGGCCGGGGCTCAGGGAGAGACAGAAGCTGACAAAAGGGGAGAGACAGGAAGAAGAAAATGAGCGATTAGTGCAGGACAGAGAGAGGCAAGGTGACAGAGACCGATTAACAGAGAGAGAGAGGCCGATGGACAGAGAGGACAGGGAAAGATTCGGACTTGGAGAGAGAGAGAAGACGGCGGTGAGGGACAGAGAGAAGATATGCCAGGGTCTGGGGGTCCTGGACAGCAACACCGTGCAAGAGCAGAATAATCCCAGACTGGCTGGGAGGACGGAGAGAGCAGAGAACGGAGGTAAACACAGAAGGCAGACAGCTGCAAACATGGTGGTTCCACCCGAGAAACACACAAGCAAGAGCAAGAGGAAACACAAGGTGTGAAGCATCATTTTGTGCACGTGTACCGCCTTAATTGCTCTGCTGGCTGTTTATTTCACTCATTCACATCTGTGAATTCTGATTTCTCTGTTCCTAGTCGGACCACGGAGACTCATCAGTGAACTGCAATAAGAAGCTGCGATTGGACAAAGACTGTCTGCTCCTCCCACCCTGCATCTCTCCAATACACAACCATAAGAACAGCACGGCAGAGTAAGCATTAACAGTGCACACGAGCCACCCGGCAGATTAGCTCTGGGAAAGGACTCAGCGGGATGAGGAAGAGCTTGTACTGTAATGAAAGCCTGAAACACTACATAGATCAAGTTTTGGCATCAGTCCCTCATTATCAACGAGCCAGATGTCCAAGGGGTTTTTTACTAATTGTGCTGATACCAATCCGCTAACAGTAGCATCGATAGATCAGAATGCAGCACAGCCTGAAGACATGTTGTGCAAAGTATCATCCTATTGTGCTGCTTCTTATTTACTGCCATACATACATGGTGGATGCCAGTGTAAACGTGGCCAAAGTTTCAAGTAATAAGATTAACATATGTGGAAGGAATCCCTGTGAGCCACAAGCTCAGGCTGCGGGCAGCTCTGAAGCCTCTGTTCCTCATAACTGTTTCTACTGCTGCTTCTTATACACCTGGCTCTGATGTCAGAGAGAAGGGTTATCCTTAATGTGTTCATCTCTGGCCCCGCCCACATACTGTTCAGTGCTTCTGTTTACAAATGACAGCCAATCAAAAGAAGGTTGTCTTAAAGAGAGGGAAAGGAACTGAAACAACGTATCAGGTGGTGGATGAACTGAGAGGCTGAACAAAAGTCATCTGTGAATCATGCAAATCTGATCTATTAGGAGTCCAATCATTTTTCTTAAAAGACATGGCTACCATCGGTCCTCAGTCAATGTAGTAAAACCTGCTGAACAAAATAACATGAAAAATGAAATAAATAAAAGAGTCCTGCCGGAGGGCACAAGGCATACTCCTTTTTCATAGATTAGCGGTATTCCAGACAAGCAGGCTGGTGCAAGACCACAAAGTGCTTTAAAGACAAGTAAAAGTCTGTTAAATTCAATACAAAAGGATAATGCGCTTGCTCTCTCCTCCTGGTCCCGGATATGAAAGCAAGCATTAGTCTCTCCGGCTCACACAGCACTACATTTGTTTTAGGGGAGAAAATATTACTGAAGGAATCTTTCATCTCAAACAAAATTCAAAGCAGCTGGTATTCTGTTTAACAGATACACACAAAAAACATCAGAAACTGCAGTTCAGTTTCTTATACATGGATTTTGTCATGTCTTCACCTGGATGCACTTACACGGCTAATAAAAACTCTAGCTAGCTTTCATCTTATGCTGGGCCTCGTTACAACACTAGTTCATCCAGTGTCTGAAAGAAGCTGTTTTAGCTCCATTCATCCTTTTGACCCTTTAGTTTACATGTATGATGAACTATATTTGGTACCTTAATTGGACTGAATTCTCCCAGCCAATCAGCAAAGATCAGGTCATGTGACAGAGAGTGATGCTATTGCATTTGACCAGGCTTGGAGCATTTCATACCTTCAGCGTTTTTTCAGGGAAATCTGTTTTTTCACCCATACTCCCAAACTTGTCATAACATCAAAACTAGCTGTGGCAAGCTGATAAAACCCATACATCATACACATCATATACTACTGCTTTTGTTCTATATGTTGAAAAAGGTGCTCTTTGTGCTTGGTTTCTAAAAACTGGTGTTGTAATGTGAAGGCACCATATTTATTCATATGCCCTGCTCATCTAAAACTAGAGCAAGTGGTGGTAACTCCAGTTTTAGACATGCACCAGATATGTCTAGTGAGCAGCACTAAAAAAAAACAATATCTATCATAAATGTAGAACAACGGTAGTCAGTATTATATTGAATGTTGCCACAGCTCTGTATATCACTATATAGTGATCCCGTGAGAAATCTAAGTCATTAATGTGGAACCATATATGGTAACTTCATTGACATTGACTTATCAGCTCATACTGACATCATACAGAGCCAACAGTAGTAAAACGTGTCTGAAACCAAATGTTCAGAGCAGTTAGAACATGGGCAGACAAGCATTACGTATCTAGAATAAGAAATACTTTATCTGGCCTATGTTTGGAAAACTGTTTCAGTATTTGACACTTAGGCCAAGTCATTGCAAATACCCTTTCCAGAGAGCCACATGATGAAAAACTGTCAATGAAGCACCATGAAGCCTTGGTTCGTTAGTAAATTATGTCTAAATCATAGGAAATAGGCATATTCATGCTTATTGTCAATGAATATTTTAAACACTCTAAAAAAACTCCACTGATTCAACCTTCCTCTGTATGCCTGCCATGCTCCTCATCCTCGTGTGACTGTCATAGACACTAGTAGAGGTAATCAGGCAAGTTTACTGGAGACTGGGTATTTTTAGGAAAGGATTAAAAATTTGAATGTCGCGATGGAGCCACTAGACAGGCGAGTTCAATTCACACGGTGACACAGGAATGACAAACCACGAATCTCGGCTTTCCGTGTGAATTATTTAAAAACAGCCTAAGTGGGCTGTCGCTATAAATAAGCCTCAACGTGACAGCTACAGAGGAAATATTTTTATAGCATCTCAGCTTCATCAAAGCACGCACAGCAGCGAGAGGTGGCAGAGAAAAGAGGGAGTGACCTGGAGTTGAACCTGTGACACCGGCGTAGTCGTCGCAGCCCGTTTTTCATCCAGGAGGATTTTTTACGGATGCTATAAATTAGCTGATGTGATCATCCGGCTCAGATCCAGTTAGCAGTTTCCTGTGGCTTTTGACAGTCATCATCCTACCTGTTTTAATCAGCTGGGTCATATTTTGAAAACAGATAATAAGCGATGACCACATGTGACTGAGATTTGACCCCAAAACAGCACTGAAATTTGGACAAATGAGCTCTTTGTCAGTAATTGCTTTTACACACTAAAGTCACTGGATCCACACTGATCCAGTTGTGGTCCATATAATACATTATTTTTACTGCAAGAGAACCAACAACACAAACGCTGGGTCAGAACAACCTTTTGGTGCTGAGTAAATTAAAGCCATGACAGGATGAGCTCTGAGGGGAGTTCAGTGAAATGAAGTTCAACATAACCAGGTTTTCTTTGGCTTAGCCGGTTTGACCCAAGTGAAAGTTTACAGCTATCGCAATACTGGTTGTCAACTTTCTCCTTTAAGCCGGGCTTTCACATGTCATGTGACTTCTTCTGCACAAAATTATCCCTATGAGTGCCACCCTACTGCAATTAGACACATATCAGATGCCGTTAATATAAAAAAGTTGATTAAAAATCTGTAAAGAACCGAAAAATATAACCGAAAAATGCAGCACAGTTGCAAATAAGACAAGAAATTAATGCTGCAGAAAATCGTTAATCTGGTGATTTAGCGCACAGGGCAGTAAAATACATTTTTTTAATTCCAGTTAATTATTTTAAGGCTGAGTGTGCTCTCAGTGCTGCTTTATTTCTAAGGTGACAGCTGCACATTAGAGCTCTGAAACTTTAAACTGGATACATTTAAACATTAAAGGTTAACATTTTTTTGATTGAACTGATATTCTTGGTGTGTGTTCTGTGCTCCAGTAGCTGCAGCTCCATCAGTGTGAAAGAGGATTAGCAGCAGATTAGAATCAAGTGTAACACTTAAACATTTTCTGCATCGCTGTATTAATGCACGTACGTTTCTGTGACATACAGTCATACAGCGCTTCATTCAGTGGTTTTAGTCAGGTACGACTTAACAACTTGCACATATAAAACCTATTCCCTCAGCAGAAAATCTATATTGCACTAGGCTCAGTGAAAACACACACACAGTCAATTTTAAACACAACCAGTTCCCAACTCCCAGCCAGGTTATGTGTTCAGCATAAGTTACCGTGGTGGTTTAGCCATGTTTAGGACAAAAAAGAAAACAAAATAGGACTTTTCTTACCACGGGGGATATATTTTAATAGCCTCTTTGAGTATTAGTGAGGCTACATCCTATCTGGACCTTTGTGACTGCACCCAGACACACTTCAGTAAAACCTTTAATAAACATCAGTGTTATTTTTAACACTCTGATGTGTTTAATCCTGATTGATCCTGTCTCAGTGTCATGGGTAATTTATCATTTGTTACTCATGAAGTGTCTTTGTCACTTTATGCTGTTGTTAGTGTGTCAGAGGTTTTGAGAGAAGACTTCTGGAAACAGTTGGAAGCAACCAGGTGAATTTACCTTCTGTGAACATTTTCATCTGTGATCTGACCCGTCACAGACGTTTGTCTGCATTGTACTAGGTGCTTTACAGTCAACTTGTACTTTCTGTAAATGCTTCAGTCTGTTTTAGATGTAGAATTGCAGAGCAAAGTAAAATCTCAGGATATATGATGTGATTTTGAAGAGGTTCTTGTCACAACTAAAGAAAAGTGGGATTGGCACCTACAGGAACCGCAGCTTTGGCCGGTTCTGCATTGCCTTCTTTTCTCAGCTCCAGAGAGCGCCTCTTGGTGTGACAGCGAGTCATACTGAAATGTAACATAGATGTCACAAGGTCGACTTAAAAAGTGGCCAGGGTGCTCTTTTCATACAAAAAGCCAACATGGTCAGATGGAGTCAAATGACCAAACAAGGAGTGCATGACTGAAAGGGGCTTAAAGTCAGATAATACGTTTGATACGGTGCTGACATGAGTGTTTAATGCTGGGCTCCTACTCGCTTGCAAACATGCCGACTGCTGCTTTTTTCCTGCATTGTGTGGAGGAGACGTGTGTTGGGCTCCTGTCTGTGTCGACGCAAACAAACTGGCAGGGTAACTGGAAAAAGTAAAACAGGAAAAAATCTCATAAGTGGCATTCTGCTGTTTGGTTCTTAATTCGTATGACAAAGCTGAACACAGGACAAGTGATTTAAAGACCGATATGAATGCTGTAGTGTATCCAAAAAAAGGAAAAATCTAATTTCAGTTGGAATATAAATCTTCTCACTGAGTCACTGCAAATGCATTACAGGGGAAACGATTTGGCAGATATACTGTGGTCATTTTATTGTAAGAGCCTCTCATTTTGTTAACTTATTATGCCTTTAAAAGAAGCCTGAGTGCTCTCACCTGCTTCCCTGCACACACATCAGCGTCCACTTAAAGACAGACACACGCCACTACACGCAAATTAGCATATGCACACACACAAACAGCCGCAGACACATCAATTATGCCGTACGCAGACACAAAAGCACACACTCGCGCTCCGCATGCACACACTCCACAGCAGCTAATTAGTCTTTGTCTCCCTGATTTTGTCTATTATCGCTAATGTCGGTGCCTGGGGCCTTGTTCTGCGAGCTCAGCAACTTTCTCGCCGCATCAAACCCCCAGAGTTCCCAGGGAGAGGAAAAACATAAAAATATTATCTGTTGTGCTGCAAACAATATGAGTCACCGGAGCTACAATAAGGCGGGTGAGGGAATAATTGTCGACGTGCTACAGGGGAAGGCTGAATTCCAATAATTTTACAGGGAAAAAAATATCATTCACAGATTTAAAAATAAGGTAAATTCATTAATTAGTCCCTAAATTCTGTCTTGTGTATAAGTGGGGGTTTTTTTTGCCACTAACAGTTCTGAACCCAATAATAAACTGAATGTAGATACAAGACGAGTCCTCAGTCCTCATCGCATCATAGGATAGGTTTCAGTATCACTCACTTACTTTTAAAGGGTAGCAAAAAGCCCCACATGAGGGCTTCAGGACCCTTGCACTTGGTCTGTGTTGTTGGAGCAAAAATAAACAGTGTCACAAAGTTCTACATTGAGATTAGCATACCACGAGTAACCCACACATAGCACAGATACAACACAAAATAATGTAAAAGCATAGCATTCAGTGCCTCTGCACAAGTAAACAAATAATCTCACTTCTTTTCTGTGTGTGTGTGTGTGTGTGTGTGTGTGTGCGTGTGTGTGTGTGTTTAGTAGCTCTCTGAACAGGAAGCAGTCTCGACGGCACGATGAGAAGCTGCTCCCGCCGCTCCTGTCCCCTCTTTCTGATGATCCACCTCGCAAACGGGCCTGCGACAGCAGCTCCTCTCTCTGCCAGGAGGCAAGCGCCGCTGGGATGCTGCCCTGCGCCGCCTCCGCTGCTTCCACCTCCTCTTCCTCACACAGACACCGGAGAGGTGAAGGAAAGGCATCAGCGCATGTGAGAAATGGCAG
>VURO01050107.1:56106-75139 GCA_015108175.1 Pelvicachromis taeniatus | reverse complement strand
GTCACTCTGATATGAACTTTACCTGTATTTGATAATTATTTCTTGAAGCTCAAAAATTACAACACAGCTGCATTTAAAGGGAGACTATTTATAACCGACGAGGCGCTTGCTATCACTTAAGCTTCATCGTACATTTTCATGCTCTTTTGTTGCCAGAGGATAATTGTTTAACACCTCAGCCTTGTAAATAATGTAAATGAGATTAATCCGTTCCAGCCCTCCCAAAAAGTCCCCAAAATATCATAAATAATGGAAAAAGACATTTTTTTAAAATAAGAAACAAACATCAAAATACTGTATTACTAAATATAGTTGAATAAAAGATAAACCAACTTAAGCAAATATAAACTTACCTTGGTGGCAGTTAACGCAAAGTTAACCTTTGCAGTTAACGGAGAGCGGCTGAGGAGGGAGGGAGGGGGCACGATACGTATGGTAAAACTAAAACAACACTTTCTTAAACTTCAAACAAAACTAAGATTGCACTTTCTTAACTGTACGTACGTACGTACGGACGTGAGCCAAGCAGGTGTCATCGTAAAGGGATTAGCCTTGAAACGGCTCTGGGTAGAATTTTCCGGGTAAGGCGAAGCAGAAACTAGCGGTTGGTATATTTTGGTCTCATTCACGACAGACTCCAGAATATCTATTTCCTACCCAACGGGCTAGAAAGGTTTACTAATAAGTCAGGTGACTCAGGTTAACTCTCTGCCATGTACATCAACAGCATACAGCCTAACGTTCCGGCCCAACACCAACTTACTCGTGTCACACTCTAAAACATCCGTGCAGCAACACAATCCAACAATAATTCACGTTATTACAGCGGTGACGTATCGGAGCTCGGCTCGTAAAATAGGCAGGCCTCGTACACCGGGGAGAAATTTTGCTCTGATCGCGGCTCGTAAATCAAAATACTTGTATACAGAGCTGCTTGTAACCTGGAGTTCCACTGTATGATTATTTATTAGTTTTTGCTTCTTTCCTAATATCTCCCTGTCCTAATTTTTTTTTACCACCTTGTCTTGTTTCTGTATGTATTATCTCTGTCTTCACTCCAAATGTCTTGTTCCATTCTTAGTTTTCTTGTGAGCTACTGTTTTGTACTCACAAGGGCATGAAACACAGAGCCACTGGTTCCTGAAATGAAAACATGGGACTTGTAGGTATTATCTAAAAACCCTTTAACTTGTATTTATGGCTAATCCATTAGTTTTGGGGAAAAAGCTTGAATTGGTAACAAATAGTGCACTTTTCAGCACTTCAGTTAGTTGCTTTTTAAAATAATGTTACTTTTGGGATCTGCACAAGCTTTTTCCTTTGACATTTTGTAAAAGAAACATATATCTGTTCAGCACTTGCTAACCTCTTGGACAGATAACAAACCTGTGAGCGTATTCACACCAATGCAAGTAGTAGAAGATCACTCACTCTGGGAACTTATTAGCTAGTCTGCTGACTTACCTGTACGGCTTTTGATGTAGTCAGCAGATTTCTTGATAACAAAAATATGTTCCTTGCATACTGCTTCTGCATATTCATGTGCAGAATGTGTTTAACGACGCTCAGAGTTAACACCGAAGTGCTGCAGTAGTCATATAAAGGGCCGAGGTTTCAATATTAAATTTAAAAAATACACATATTTGGCAGAAATGTTAGAAAATGATGAAATTCTTTAACCTCAGGGGCCACAAGGGGCTATAGCGTGCCCTCCTGCATTCTCACTGAATAACATTTAATGCTGATATTAATTCAGTGTGAATACATAACTAAAAGGTGGACTGCAGGCTCCATATTAGCATGCGTTGAGCAACTGTGAAACTTTCACGCTTAGAGGTACATTTAGCGCACCTATTACAAAAAAGGAGAAAAAAAAAACGTGTCACAGTTTGTGGACTATAGTTTTCTGTTTCAAGTTCATTTTAGTATTATTTCTAAAACAGTGTAAGCCCAACAAACCAGAGCTCCTCCAGAGACAGATTAATGTCCACTATAATGGAACCATTAGCAACTGTTGTACACTCTGTCCTGATATATGAACTGCAGGAACAGCCTCATAATTACTGACACTCTGTTTCATCCTCTGCAACATTTTGAAAATCAGCTCAGACATGTCATATAAGCCGTTATTTATCCATCCATTTTCTTAACCACGTATCCAGCTGAGGGTCATGCTGAGAATAGAGATTACCCACCTGTTTTGGGGCAAGAGGCAGGTTGTCTGTTCACTGCAGGGTTATAATCTTTTACATTATTGTTCAGAAATATGTTATGGCGTCACTGATTGGCTATTAATGTGACTTTTGAGTGTGAAATAATTATTTGGAAGTTGGATTGAGACTTGTTGGGAACTCTGTTTGTGTAGTGAAACACACACAGACATAAATAATGATAAAGACAGAGGAAATAAACAGGTGAGGCCACAAATGACAGTAAAACAAGGTAGACTGTCACACTCTTTACTTGTGAAGAGTTTTAATAGTTGAGCTGATTTCCAACATGTTTTTGATCTTATTCAGCTCTGACATCCACTGAGAGTGTTTACATTGTTTATGTGAAATTGTTTTACCTGATATAACTGTGATTAATACAGTAAAGTAAGTCCTGAGACCTCCGTCACTTCTTTTTATTTAAATTCCTGGATTCAGACTTTCTTGTCAGTTTTTTAAAAGCAATTGTTCTCGTGCAAAAGCTCTCCAGGTTTTCTGAAGGTCTTTCAGAGGCTTTTTTCACAGTAGCCATTTCAAAATTTTGTCTTGAGGACTTTTGCTACTTGCAGCTTGTCACAAAAACATGTAGTTTGTTCCCATTTGTTTTGTTTAATGTCAAAAATTACAAAAATAGCACAGTTTGACTGGGAAAATAGTATTTTAGCAAAGACATATTAGTTGAAAACTTGGCATATTTTGGTCCTTGAAAAAGCCTGGAGAATCATTCTTAAAGACTACTTAAAGTACTGGGAGAGTTCAGTATGTGTTGAGCAATGGAGGTGATCGTACTGTACCAAAACTCGACTTCCAAGTTTGTTAGAATTTGAGAAAAAAAAAGTTTGCTTTTCAGTTATATATTGTGTTTCTACATATTTTTTAACCTATTCACATTTGCCTTGCAAAATATTACAAAATGAGGCGTGGCTCGAGACTTTTGCACAGTGCGTAGGTTTTTAAGGCTGATACATTTCCATAAGAGCAACATGAAACAAGCATGCAGCATGTAACGTTCACACTTTTTGTGCTAGTTAAGAATCACTTGTTGGATTTCCCAACTCTCAGTGTGGTTGATGATGTTTTTGGATAAAATACTATAAAAGAGGACACCAACAAAGACATAAGGACAAATGACAGACCAGAATGTACACTGGATGACACCCAGGAGCACGGCCCCTTCACATGCTCCTAAACACTAAGAAAAATGAAGGATTCTGGGCTGTCTGAAGATACGGTGTGCTCGGTCTTTTTTAATAAGCTCTGAGCTTAACACTACAGTTCATTGTTAGACAGTAATGGTGCTGATTCTGACAGAGGAGGCAGTTTGTTGCTCAGCAGAGATTTTTCAGCCTGTGCAAGGGACAAATAAACGAGTATCATGCATTTTTCAAGACATGAGGAAGACGGTAGACGGTAACTTTTTCCATCCTTGCACATTTTAAAGTTTCCAGCAGCTGTGTTGCTGTGTTTTTTCTGTTTTCTTCCTTTTCTGTTTTCTTACTCTGGAATTATTAAACAGCTACAAAAAGATGATGTCATTGTTTTTCAGTTCCTGAAAGTCTTCTGGTTTTTCTAAGAAGACTAACAGGGATGACATAGAGATCACATTTCTCCCACATTGGCTCCCTGTTAAATCCACAATCAAATTTAAAGACTTTCTCCTAACATACAAATATTGAATAATTCCCATCTTATCTTAAAGACCTCATAGTATTATCTTAATAGAGCACGTTGCTCTCAGACTTCAGACTTAGCTGTAATTCATAGAATTTCTCAAATTACAAAGGGAATTTAATCTTTTCTATTTTCTTTCTCCCTTCAGGTATCTTCCTGTTACAAAGGACTTTTTCCTTCCCACTTTCAGAGGCTTGTTTTACCTTACAGTAGAAAGTACCTTGAGGTGACTGCTGTTGTGATTTGGTGCTATATAAATAAACCTGAATTGAATTGAATTTCTGTGAATCGCTCCCTGCTACTTCATCAACACTTCCACCCAGCAGCGTTACCTCAGGAGTAGTCTGACTAGACAGGACACTTTATTTCCGGAGCAGTCACTGTCTGCTAAGATGAACTGTGAACAGCTAAAGATAGAGGCTCTATTTTAGTAACTGAAGATATTAAAGATACATATGAAACAGGGAGCAGAGAAGACAAGAATGATAGCTACCACAAGAATGAGCACACTAACTATGCAGCAACTCTAATGAACTACCCAACCGTATTATTCAGTCAGTGACCACCAGCGTAATTAAGGTTATTAGCTTACATTGGTCACCAAGTTGCAGATTGGGGGTCAGGTGAAAATTAGGCCAAGCTCTGTTTTAAGTCATTAACCTACTTATTCTTTATGTTAGAACATCAAACAACTTGGCATGTTGTGAATAAGACTTCTAAAACCTGCACAGCCCAAGAAATGTACTTTAAAGGACTGTAAAATATATTAAAACAAATGTTTGGCAACATTGTAAAAAGAATGTTGATGATCTATAAAATCCAAATGCGATGGATGAATCATTTACTCAAGCGTAAACAGGATAATATCCAGAGCAAGCTGTGTAATCGCATAGGACAGAAAATTAATTTCTTCCGCAAACCAGATTGAAATGGTCACGCAGCTATTGCTCAGCTAATTTACAAACATGTTTGAGCTGGAATCCCATGTAATTACCCTTCCTATTCATCACCTGTTTATCTATGTGTCATAAAGAAGGCGGTCACTAAAGGGTTTAAAGGAATCCATGAAATCTTATTAGGCTGTCCTGCAACCAGGAAGACCGATGAAGGAAATTTCCAGTAAAGATGAATAAGAGGAAGGTGATTTTTTTTTTTTTTATGACAGCCCTGAGCATCTGCTGCTGTGGAGCAAAATGAATGAATGGACTTGTCATAGTTATACTACAGAGTTCACTGTTCACAGCAGCAGTTTAGTGAAAATACAAATATTGCACAAACTAAATTTTGATGATCAAAACTGCATTCTAGCATTAAAGCTCTACTCAATATTTTATATGAACATTAGTGATACTACTACTACATATCAGCAATAGGCAGATATTTTCTGATAAAGAACATATAGCCAAAGAATATAACAAATCTCTCAAACAATTTATATAGAACTTTTTCAGTTGTTTCCCTTTCATTTTTTCTGTAATTAGCTCAGCAAATATGTTGTGATAAATGTGAGCGTAGCACCAAGCGCAGGATGGCTTGAACCAGAGTTATAGTTTCTGTGTTGGTGAGTTTATGACGTTCTACTTTGGTTTGAATGATGTAAAAGTCATTAGTAAATATGAGGGTCTCTGCAGTCAACACTATGGCCTGCAAGATTTTACAAGTTAGTAAGTATAATTTGTTTTCCAGCGTTGTTCCTGATTGGTTCTCTTGTTCCCTCAGACACCACATCTCTGCAAATCAAATCAATGTGTAGTGATGTTAGAACCTATTACATTTCAAAAGATATCTAGCTAATAGTGTATGTTTGACACAAATGTCAGAAACAAAATTCAAGTTATATTCTAGTTATTGTCTGTATAAACTGTTACAACTTACATACCATATATCTTCCAATAGTAGCCCCGGCGTTTATTCAAAAAATTATTCAGCCGGCCCAGCGTTTAAAAGAGACCGGCGGTTGTTGGAGACTGGCTCTTATTCCCTTCTCAGACGGAATGGACGTTTTGACTTTCTTCCTTCCTCGATACCATCTGATGACAAAGCATTTTTGACACGAAAAGGTATTTGCCGTATGATTTACTGCAGGAGGGCGGTAGCCCAGATGGTACAAAAAGAGTAGTAGCATACGGAAAAGGCAGGTGGGTCATTGGAGATCTGCGTTTACAGACCGGCTACTATTGGAGACCGGCGTCTATTTGTCGTGGCATGTTTTCAAACCCGGCGTTTATTAGAAACGGGTGTCAATAAGAGACAGGTCGCTACAAGCAGATATACAGTAGTTTCATTAGTCCTGTAGGACAGAACTTAAAGTATTTCACTTGATAATCCTCTTGAATGATATATCATTGAAGACTCTTCGCTTCAATGATATATCTCTTCGCTCTTTTTACCTTTATTCTTTTGTGTGGTGCATCACCAAGAAAGCCAAAATAAAGCAAACAAGAAGCCTAAACATGCACAAAGTGTGGCAAGCTTTAACTTTCTGATTGCTATTGTAAGTTGATACATAAGTAGATTTTTTGGTATTCCTATTCATTATGCATGCTGAGAAACAAATTGATTCAAGGTTGCATGTAGAAAGCAAAACCTTATGTTTGTCTCGCACCCTTTTCTTAATTTCAGATTTTTTATTTTTCTTTGAGTAAAAATGTGTTTTCATTGAGCAGCAGGAGTAAAAAAGAGCAAGGCTAAAATAGTTTGTGTACGTAAGTATTTGATGTTGTTTTTCTAAGAGATGACTGGATGTACTATTCTGGTAGTGAATGATTTATATATGCTCACCAGGTACTTTTTTTTTTGTTGCAAAAACAGAATATGGGTACATCCATGTCAGCACAAGTGAGATAAATTAACTCTCCCTCTATCTTTAGCAGGATTTAGAGAAGCTGATTTATTACCACCATCTTTCTGGTGGCGGATGAATGATGAGCGTCCAGATATGAAAACTACTACAAAAAGGACTTTTATCGCTTTTGTCGTTGTCAGTGACCTCCCAACACAAGGTTGAAGCATGTGCATAGCAGGATGGAATTGTTAATTGTGTACACATCTGCCCAGTGTCTGCAACCTCCTTCACCCTGTCTGCTTGCAAAGTTACAACTACTGTCCTGCCCATGAATGATTTCATGAGGTTATACCGCCTGCTAATACATAGATCGATAGCGTGATGGCAGTAGATAATGGCACTGTGACGTGAGTGTGGATAAGACCGGTTTAGCTCTGAGATGTACAGCATCTCTAATGATGTGAGGAAAATGACATCAGAGGTCAGCTGACAAGCCCAGTAATGAGTACAGCGTTCAGCCCAAATCCAGGGAACATGCTCTCCAACCTCCAGCCTCTGAACCCAGGCTGCCATGACGTCTGAGGCAGAAGAACGCTAATTGGGCTGTGATGTACTGTATGGGTCTGTGGAGAGTTAGCGAGATGGAGGGTAGGGGAGAAACGTGGGAAATGGGCTAGGTGCGTGCTCCAGATGCAGGTTTAAAGTAAAAAATATGGACGTAAAATATTGTCAAGTCATGATTGCGATATGAATCTTTGTTCTGACGGCTCGTTATAGATACAGTGGTTAATAATAAAAAAAAAGACTTTTCTCCAGCACTTAATGCTTCTGCTAGAAAGGTGGGATGAAAAGCAAAAATTCTAACAACTTAACAAGGTGAGCTGTGAACTGCTGTCAGCGCTGTCGAGTGCTTCGCTACTACACACAGAGCAGAAACTAAGATACCACACAGACACCCATATGCATGCACACTGGGACTCGAAGCAAACAAATTCCTACCTTTGCTTCTATCAGAAGTAACATGTTCACAACCCAGTTTCACAGGAGAGAAATTAGTCTTGAGACTGGAAAGTTAATTCAATCTCAAGTTAATCATCATCTATCTTTTGAAGGCAGGAGAACAAGAAGTTCATAAAGTGAGCAGCACTAGTTTTTGAGGCCAAGGGTGTTCCTATTTATAAACTTCACAGAAAAAATATATTTTTGTTGGTGGTACTGTGGTAAGAACACTCTCCCACCACCTTATATGGGTATATGTGTTCAACTACTCATGGCAGGAACTTTAAAAGAAAGGTGATTTAAGTGACTTTGAATGTGGCATGGTTGTTGGTGCCAGACGGGCTGGTGTGGGTATGTCAGAAATTGCTCATCTACTCGGAATTTCCCAAGCAACCAAGTCTAGGGTTTACAAAGAATGGTCAGAACAAGAGAAAATATCCAGTGAGGATTAGTTCTCTGAGAGAAAATACCTCGTTGACATCAGAGGTCATGATACAATAGCCAGCCTGTATGAAGCTATAGGAAGCCACCAGTAACTCAAAATAACTACTTGTTACATCTGAGGTACGCAAAAGAGCATCTCTGAATACACAACATGTTGGACCTTAAAGCAGATGGGCTACAACAGGAGAAGATCACAGCTGGAACCACTTCTGTCAGCAAAAAATGGAAAACTGAGACTACAATTTCAAAATGAATTGAAATTCACCAAATGTATTCACCAAATTCACCAGAATTCACCAAAATTAGACAATAAAACATCAAAAAAACGTTGCCTTGTCTGATGAGTCTTGATTTCTACTTCACCATTCGAGTGATAAGGTCAGAATTGGGTGTGAACAATATGAAGGAATGGATACTGCCTTGTATCAGTGGGCTGCTGGTGCAGTGGTGTTAGGGATATTTTTTTGGCTCATTTTGGGCCTCTTAATACCAACATGACAGCTATCTGAGTATTCTTTTTGAGCATATCCATCCTTTTATGAGCGCAATGTACCCATCCTCTGGCTTCTTCCAGCTAGATAAAGCACCACGTCACAAAGCTCAAATCATATCAAATTGGCTTCTTGACCATGACAATGAGGTGCTTAAATGACCTCCACAGTCACCAGGTCTCTATCCAATAAAGCACCTTTGGGACGTGGTGGAATGGGGGATTCTCACTGCGGATGTGCAGCCGACTAATCTGCATCAACTGTGCGATGCTGTTATGTCAGTATGGATCGAAGTCTCTGAGGAATGTTTCCAGCACCTTGTTGAATGTGTGCCACAACGGTGTGGGGGATATTTGACACACGTTTTCCCCTGTACAACAAACTGAGGATCATTTAAATACTGCAGTCTACCTACATATACAGAAGTATAAACACCACATCAGTATATGGATCAGAAAAGCAGCATATTGTGCGTGTGTGTGTGGTGCAGACACTGCGTCACAAAACAGGCTTAGTAATGTCAGTTATGCAACACGAAGTTTGCTGCTGATCACATACCTGACTGGCTGCAACAACCCTGATTGTACTGACTTTACCAAGGTTGTCTTTTGATGCTGTAAATTGAATTTTTCATTTGCAAGAAAGAGGAATGTGTTGTTTCTTTTTTCTTTCAAAAGTTAAATAGTGTTACGTTGAACAGATGCCGAAAAAAGTGTTTGAGAACAGTCTCAAAGCTGTTTTAGAGGTGTTTTCATGCCCCAAACAATCACATTTTCTGATCTGAAGAAGAAGATTCGAAGAAGTTGATGTGAAAATACAACACAATAAAAATGTCATCAGTACCGGGCAACAAGATTAGTTACATGCTTTGTTGATTAACTTTAACCCACCAAGTGTAGATATGACAGACAAAGCCTAACACTGATATATGACCTTAAAAATTACTATTCCTCTTTTGGCAAATACTTCTATTATCTTTGCTTTTTCTGGCCTTGTGTCTGAAACATGGTGTAATAGCATAAGTAGACAAGAGTGGCAAACTGGCTAAATAACGTCAGTTTCAATGGTTAACTTTAAATTGATAATTACTCTGGACTTTGCAACAGTATTACACAAAATACAACAAAACGAGATATAAGATGTAGGAGTCACTAAGAAATGATGTATTTCAACGGCGTAAACGTAGCAATAGCTTTCCACGATGAATGAACTTTTGCACTGCTGCCTCGGGGGGGTGGCACTGATGAAAAGGTTTCATGTGGATTCCCCCTCCAAAGCTGTCACTCACACAGCCTGCCTGAGAAGCAAGGGGGATCCTGGGCTGATGCAACGAGTTTAGGTTGTAGAATATGAGTTGGAGGAAAAAGGAGAATCTTAGTATTTTAGGCAGCGATTTGCCAACAACAAAGTTTATTTTCACCTAGACAGCGTTGAAAAAAAAGTGTTGTCTGTGATCTTTTATCCAACGACTTAGGAAAATGAAAAATGAGTATTGATGTTTTTTTGTGCAGCACTGCTACATATACCTGTGTTTATTGTTCTGGATATTTCACCTTGAAGAATAGAGTGTAGGACAGCCTGCAAACACACTTTCTCTAACCCTGACAAACAAACATAGTTGCCAAAAATCTGTCTTTCTCCACAGAGTCCAAGGTTGTGAATGTTGCATTACTTAAACTGTAATACAGTCGCGTGAAAAAGACTGTTTTCAGGAGACTTGATGCAATACTCTGAAAAACTGAATGGACCCCTTGATTCAGTAGCTTGTAGAGCCACCTTTAGCAGCAATAACCTGAAGAAATTGTTTTCTGTATGACTGTCAGTCCTTCATATCATTTTGGAGGAATTTTGCAACACTTCATCGGTTCATTGATGAGCAAACATTTTCAGTTTGGTCTTCTGTCCTGATGTTTTTTATAGAAAGAAGAGAATTTCCTTTGACAGCCCTTCCAGACAAGCCATACTTGTTGAGTCATTTAACATGCTAATTGAGGTCTGTAGAGTCTGAGATATAGCTCTTGGGTTTTTGCAGTTTTTCTGAGCATTGCACATTCTGACCTCGGGGTGAAAGGTTTCTTTTTCACATGACTCTAAGTGTTAATTAGATTTATGTCATGCAGACTTTTCAAAAATATTACCGCTATCACTACTGCCCCAAAACGCTGCCAACAATGACCCTGAAAACTAACAGTTGATCGATCAGTGTTCCATAGCGAGCTAACTCGTCTTTGCTTTGACAAAATGACAGCTAGTTTAGTAGTTAGTCAGTTTGCTTCTAACCCTCATATATACAAGTAGACAGTATAAAAATGCATAGACTCATTTGTTCTTCTGAACATTTTCCTGGCACTTTCCTGACTTGGTTGCTTTTTGTCTCTTTTGAGAGGAGAGCTCAGTTTTCATGGCTTGAAACCAAAGACAGTATGAAAGATGGATGTCATAAGGTTGATGCTACTCATTGCTTTCAGGAATATAAGTCACCAAAACTGTTTGGATGGTCAGTACCACACAGCACAAGCATGACTTATGCACCTGGATAAATAAATATAAATAAAATATAAAATATAAAATATAAATTATAAATAACCCCGCTTAGAGTTCTCACGAATGGCAAAACTAATCATGGAAGACAGGCTGTAGATTTCCTTTATAATGTTGTAAAGTCGGACATTTTTACATTTGACCCTATGGGGATTAACTGTTTGGAGGCAGCCTCAAGTGGTCACTAGAGGAACTGCAGTTTCCGCCACTTCTCTTTTGGCTCCTTTTCAGCTCTGGAGGTTGTTGCCTCGTGCTTGAAACAGATGGGAAAGTGGCAGTTGTGTACTGATGTTCTATGTCCAGGATGTTTAAATTGCATTTTGCCCTCCAGACCTTTCCCACTGATAACATGACTGACTGTTAGGAATGCAGTTTATCTCCCTGGTGCTACCGCCCTCTCCGTTATTCCAACATCTTTTTCAAATATGGTCACTTGTGGTTATAAAAAAACAAAATGGCAAGAGCAGTAGGAGTCCACTGACCAGTAAGTGACACTGACCTTCTTACACAGTTAAATACAACCACACAGAGTTTTAGTATGGCTGCAGACATATTCCTGGTGCTTTATTCTTATTACCTGTCATGTGCGTAACTTATTCAGGACTCAAGTTTTTCGTATACGGTGTATTTTCACTTCCATTTTCTTATTTTCTCCTACAGTGTTGCTACTTTGCGTGTTTTGATTTTGTGATTTATTTGCATGAGTGCCCATCATGAATCACTACCCATTATTCAACCTCTGCTCGCCTATATGAGCGTGTGTTTATCAGCCCCTCCCTGCGCCTTGCAGTTTCAGCCTGTAGAAGACAACATAGCTGAGACTGGTGCCATTTGAGTGAAATATATCCACTGTGATCTTTTGGTACTCAGGAAAGCCACTGGCACCCCACCCACTCGCAATGCATCCTCCTGGGACTGGTTGCCTGGCAACACTGGCTGATTGGGTTAGCAAGGTTAAGAAAGGGTCTGGCACGGGCCAAAGGAATCAGATCACTCCCATTGATCATCCTCTCTCTGCGCTCCGCTGAGAGCTGAGGCCGCAGCCACGAAAATCAAAGCCCTGCCTTCATGTCTGAGAGGGGGTTATTACGCACACAGGGGAGCCGAGATAGACACGGCAGGCTTTGTGTGGTCGCAGTCTAACATCCCATAACGCGCAAGGCGGTGTCCTGCTGCAACTACTCACTGTCGCAAGTGATGTGATTGTAATTGATGCCCTTTAAAGAGATTTCAGGCAATACAGAGGGCCGGTCTGGAGAGCGGAGGGCGGGCAGACAAGCCTTCAAATCTATAGAAAAGGTCCTTTTCTCTTCTGCCCTATTATCAGATATTATGAAATATGGGGATCTATTTAAGGTCATTAGCTGTAATTGAGACTGACACACAAGTTTTAAAGGGTGTCACTTGTGAGGAAAAGACAAGGGTTGAGGGCTACAGGGTGGGTGGTGCTATTCCAAATGCCATCGGCTGCACCAACAACACAGGAGTCTCAGCCGGAGGGAGACACACTGGGCTGATAGAGATTCACATCGTGCTATTTTTATCATTCATGCATGTAGTGATTATAGCGATAGTCACCACATGCATCATAAACATGTGCATTTTGTAGATTTACAGTAGAATCCTGCTGCTGCTTAATTTTTCATTCAGCATGACGCCATTATTAATGAATGGACGTCTTTCGCTGAAGATATTGAAAACTTTAACAACTCAAACTGCAGTTTAAGTGTTAGGACCCAAACAAGGTCTACGTTTGGCCAGAAAGGGGCACTGAAGATAAACTGTGAAGTTCACAACTGCTAACATTAATAGCTAGTGGAAAAAGTGAAGAGTATAGAAAGGGAGTTGTTAGCAATGTTCAACCCAAAGCACTGGTCCACATACGTTCTAATGGTATACTGTGTGAATATATATGCACATCAAATTCCACAGAATTGTGCAGATTTTATGTTGGAGTCTCATTTTGTTTTCTTTGTATTCATTTACAGATTGTTGTTGCATCGCTCTGGCCTCACCTCACAGCACAAAAGCATCCTTCATGTTTATGTTTATATCCCTAAATCATATCTTAGTGATATAAGAGGAAGTGCCTCCCATATAGGTGTGGACATTTAAAAAAAAAAAAACATGTGGATGTGTGCATGTGCCCCTTCTGTTCAAAACCAGCCCGCACCAGTTCTTTCTTTCACAGAGTGCCAGTATCAGTGTTTAGTCAGCCCAACTGTTCCACCAGTCCTGCAGGCCTTTGGTCGCGACTGCTGAAGTCCCAGAGAGGTGTAAAGTGCAGCGAGGCAGTGTGTGGCGCAGGCTGGGTGATCCCTCCCACGTCTCTTTACTCATGCTCTCCCGAGGGGAGGTAGACACCCGGCCAACTGGTGTCACAGTTCCTCCGCCAAACTGACTGAGTCACGGTGAAAATGGGGCAGAGACTTGGATCCTTTGGTCTCCCTTTCATCCGTTTTCCTTTGTTTCTGCAGTTTGGTGGAGTTTTTTCACGACAAAATTAAACCCACGTTGATAAAGAAGCGATGTCTGTTTCTTATTTTTGTTATTCCTACATAAATTCCACTCTTTGATTCATTTGCATGATGTCGTTTTGTCTTATGTGACTATGTGCAGTTTATTTGATATTTCATGCTGCTAATGTTTCACCATTGTTCTTTAACCAGATTTTTTTTTTCTCTTAATCTATACGTCCTTTCTCATGGACCGTAACATCCCTTCAAAACTGTCGAGCGGATGGTCTCTTTCCTTCGAAAGAACGTGGTGATTTAGGTTTTCATCACTAGTTAGCGTCCTCTCGCAAGTTAAAAGAGTTCTGTTGATACCGGCTTCAAAGATTAGACGAAATATTTTGTTGTTTACAAAAATTTATTCATACAAATCTTACAACACGTTTTTTTTTTTTAAACATTTATTGACTTGACCCTTGCAGACGGCCATTCGAAGATGTAGTCTAATCTTCACTTTCCACACAGTAAATATATATATATATCTTTAAAGATTATTTAATTTTTGTAAGGCTATTGGCGCTTTCATTACCATACATATAACGTTTTATGGAGTGCGAGAAACTGCTTCTTCTCTCAATTTTCACAAAAAAAAAAATCCACATCTAGTGCTCTAAACACAAAGTGCAAAAAGAAAGCAGCGCAAGCAACAGTGCTTGACGTCTAAGATGAATGACGCTAAAGACTCTATCAAACATCTGTGTAACACAAAAACAACAACAACAACAACAACAACAAAAGGGTGAAATGTAAGCTGATGATGTGCAGCATTGTAGGGCCACTAAATAGCCATCTAGGATTCATGGCGATTTTAAAGTCGATGCAAGGCACCACAGCTGCAAACTGCTTCCTGCGTCACAAACCCTGGAGGGGAATGCAAAATTAAAGAAAGATTGATACAGTAAACACAAATTGGAGACGTTTACGCTGCTGTTATTCCTTCCTAACACATTTGGTAAGAAGTGTGCAGATTGGAGGGACGGCAGGGGACCACTAAGACTTTGGGTTTTTTTTGGTCTAACCATGCTGGTTGTATAAACTTGGACTGATCCCTTTCAAAATCAGCATGTTCTTTGTCATTTGACCCACCCCTGCTTCCCTTACTTCAGTTCTCTTTGTGTGTTTCTAGCCCTGCTTACATCATATCCCCACTCTCTTTTGTTTAATATAATCAATGATTGTGGCTTTTGCCGTATAAAGATGCTAGAAAATGAATCGTCCACAGTTATTTTTTCTCACACACAATTCAACAGTAGATTACAAAAATCTCCTTTACCTAAGTAACAAACCCATAAAGCATGACATTAGACTGGGAAACTCTTGCCAGTACATTCAGAGAGGACATACAGCTTTGTGTAGAAATGTGAGGGAAAAGTGAGGAGAACAGAACACAAAACAACATCCAGAAATGAAAGGCGTGTATGTTTGTAGTAGTCAGAAAGCAAGCAAAACCATCTAGTTGGAGTCGTCTGCACAGATGCGGTGGCTAGTGCAATTACTTTAATCATGCAATCTACTGTAGTTTTTACATCGGTTCACATGACAGAGAATGGAAGCACAATAAACCCAGAAGGTTCAAACACAAAGCTTCAAACTGCCTCGTTGTGTCTCTCACAAAGAACAAACTAATGAATAAGTTACCATGTAACAAGTATCATTTCTTTTCTTTTTTTTTTCTTTTAAATTTGCCTGATGGTGCTTGAGATGTTAGTGATACTTATTATATGGGCAGAGAGGCGTGAGAAAACCTTTAGAAGAATAAGAGGTTTCCAAAACACAGAATCCAGAAAACACAAGATTGGTACTTTACATGAGTCAAAGGTGTGTATGTGTGTGTCGGTGTGTGTGTGTGTGCTCACTTTGTAAACACCGAGGAAGAAAAAGGGCAAGAAAAACCTCAAAAGTACTCTGGTCTTCATCTCAAATTTGGAGGCTTTAATTTTGACAAGCCCTCCCAAATTTACTTAAACAAAATTGGCTTCTTTTTCCCAGCCAACTAAAATTGCTCTTTTTTTTCTGTCTCTCCACTTTTTTTTTGTTTTGCGGAAAGACAGGTTAATTAAAAGTAAAAATCTGTGAGTCTAGAGAGACAGGAGCACGGATGAGGTGGAAGAAGAGTTTGAGTTTTGAGTGTTTGAAACGAGAGCTGAAGGTGAGGAGGGGGGGAAAAAAAGGAGGGGCGTAAGAAGCCCCTTGCAAGGACACGGCCTCAGGAAAGAGCCTGAAACTCACCGGGATTTCGGGAGAGAACTGTTTCAGCCATTCTCCCAAAAAAGCCTCAAACTCATCCCCGTCCGGGAGGGCATCAAAGTCTATTTCTTGTAGGATATGGTGAAAACCTATGTCTTCAAGGCTGTTGTGAATAAAGACAACTAAACTCTTAATGTCACGTCACAAAAAGCAGCATTCAATACATTGATTGTCTTTTAAACTATTTATTTTCCTCACATTCATGTCTCTTTGCTAAATGTTTAAAAGACAGGGCTGTTGGAGCATATCAGTCACGTCAGACAACTGTGTCCCCTCAATAAATTAGCCTAAAATAAGGAAATCAATGAATACAGAAATAGAGGCTAAATTTTCTTAAATCAACAACAACAAAACAAACAAACAAAAAAAGTTGGTCCACAAATTAGATATGTGCGTTCTCAAGTGCTTTAAGTAGAAAATAAAAAACAATATTATTATCAAAATATTCATTTTAATGGCTTACTTCATACATAAATACATGTTTAAGAACACAAAAGCGATCCACTGATTGGTCAGATTTCAAAATGACTTCATCTGGGGCTGCACACACTTTGTTTATTCTTTTTTTTTTTGTTTTTGTTTAGTTTAGTTTTTCAGGAGAGGAGGAGGAAGATGCTACAAATATGCCAGCCGCCGTCCTTTGTTTCTAATTCTCTGTCTATACCTTTTCCCAAGGACTGCCGCCAGGTATTTCTTGACTGCCATTTGCTTTCTGTAGCGACTGTAGCTGTCTGTGAAGATCCCATCTGAGTGTCGCTTGGAGAGGGGCTCTGAGCTGTCATCCAACATTTTCCCCCCGCTGTGGGAGAGATGAGAGGCGGGTCTCACTACCAGCACACTGATACATGATGCATTCACATGACCCCACCCACGCATCCAACCCATATGTACAGCCTGTGGAGCTAAATCTAATTTGTTTGTGTTTTTTTCTTAAAAAGGAAAATCAATGGATAACCACATTCCCCCTTTCTGATCACCAGCCAGGCGACCTGTGCTTATGCTCGCTCTGCATCCTCAGTTTAAAACGTTTGTTGGAGATTTACTGACAAAAACAGGCAGCACGGTATCTCACAAAGGCTTTTTCCACACTGATTCGTGTTCCCTCTGCTTAACTTTTAACCCACCCCTTCACTATTTTTCATGCCTGCACTGAGATGTGATGGGCCTGCTCATAAGGCTATAGAGGAACTGCACCCCCTCCACCACCCCCCACCCCTCCTTCCACCGGGAACCACTGGGACTCAGTCCCCATGAATAATTCATTTGGAGATAAATTTAAACTTGTGCGGCTTAATTCTTCCCTTTGCGCCTTTAGATTGCAGCCAGCTCAGAAAACGACACTTCCCAAATCAGTCAAGTGCCCGTTTGCGTTCCTCCTGACGATTTTTTTATAGCATTAATAAAGGCTGATTCAGAGGGCGAGGGCGATTTATTTAGCAGCACGTTGGGAGATAATGGGACCACAGACATATACAGTACGTAGAACAGCGTGAATTATGAGTTTTTAAAGAAATCCAAAGGGGAAAACACACACACACACAGGACAGAACACATTTAATTTAAGAAAATTAGAGGTGACAACCAAGAAGAAGCTCTTACCCTACACGTTTTGCCATCAGAGAATGAAGGTATTTCCTTGCTGATAACTGACCCAGCGCTTTCCTGTAGGCTTTATTAAACATGCCGTCTGCATGTCTTTCCGTTCTGGGATGATAGATAGCCACACAGTAAAATCACCACACAATGTCAAGTCGCTACACTGCAAAAGAAATATCCACCTTAAATCGATTATTTGGGCCTTAAACTCGCTTTTTTTTCTCCCTCCACCCTTTAAGTAAAAACTCTACGATTCACGATGAGATCATTTCCTTTGTGAGTTACAGTGAATCCGTAAAAAAGCATAATTTCCCCCAAGATATTCCTCTTGATTTAAAATAACTATTTTTTCGCTTATTTAAAGAAAAACACGTTTTTTAAGACTTCACGGGAGGTAAATTGAGCGCATCCTGACGCAGAGAGACGGTGCTGATTTTCCCCTCGCCACCTTTTTTCTTGGAAAGTGGAGATATTCATCATCATCTCTGTCTTTTCATGAAAGTTTAATGATTTTTATCAATGAATTTTCCCTGGGAAATCGTTTCAAAGCAGACTGATTTTTTTTGTTGTTGTTGTTGTTAACGCTTCAAAACAAAAAAAAAATGATTGAAATAAAACCTTCGTGTTTGAAGTTACAAAATCTCGACAATACATTGATTAACACGTAACATACACATACATGGACATAAATAGGGACTGTACGGCGATGAGATGTTCAACATGGATGTCTGCGACGTTGAGAGAGAGAGAGAGAGAGAGAGAGAGAGAGAGAGAGAGAGAGAGAAGGGGGGTGGGGGGAGTTTTTCGTAGCCGATGTGAAAGTCACCTTTTTTCCGGAGGGTAGTACAAAGTGTAGACGTCGTCAGCGACAGACGGAGCGCTCCTCGTCTCAATTTGATCTCTGTCGTAATCCAGGGACGGTAAGGAATTGCCGTCCTCATCATAAACATCGCCGTCAAGTCTGAATAAAAGCAAGAATTGACAGTTTTCCCCAGTTTAGCATATTAATTCGCACATTCACATGAAATTCTGACTCAGAAAGAAGCTCACACATGAGTAGTTTCAATAACTCTTTTCACAATATATATTTTTTTAAATGTTGAAATTAAAAGGATTAGTCACTTACACCTTCTTAAATTATTGGGATTTAAACTTGTTTACACACAAGTTTATTGGGTTTAAACAAGTTGTTTCTATTAATCATTTAATCACACAAATCGGTGGATTAATGACTGCAGGTCAGACGGAGACGCCGTAGTTCACTGCCTCAGTAGCCTAAATTTCATTACCGCCGCTCTCTGGTGAATGTTTCTCAGCCCTATGGATTGGCTGTCAGATGATGTTATCCGGTAATCCAATCGGCTATTATACTCCCAGACATAACTAACTCTAAAGCATATAAGCTCGTTAGCCTGTGCCCCGCGGGTGCTCGGTGCCCACCAGCCGCTGCACATGAACGACAAATCAGCGACTGAAAAGTGAAACTTAAAGACAGATAAGAGCATACATACCTAAGACTGGGAAAGCTAAGCCCCA
>VURO01050107.1:16536-56086 GCA_015108175.1 Pelvicachromis taeniatus | reverse complement strand
TAGATGAATAATGCTAAAGTCGCTTTACTAGACATTGTCCTGCTGCAAAAGAAAAAAAAAAAAAAAAAAAAGCGGCATCAAGTCAGTGAACAGGTAAACGAATCTATTCACAGCACAGTTCTACGATCAGGTAGGCTCACTTTAGCTGCTTTCACACCACACCTGAGTTTCAAAGCAAATAGACAGCCACACACCAGGACTTTCCTCCAAACTCTCCTCACTTTTACGCAGCGTAAAAAGAAAGAAAGTAAAGAAGACACACACACACACAAAAAAAAAAAAAACTCCCAAAAAGTGGCTCATCTTACCAGTTGCGAGACGCTGGACGCGATCCGCTGAAAACCTCAACTGGGAGAGTGAGATAGGATCGCTATCTCAGTCTCTCTCTCACTCTCTCTCTCTCGCTCTCTTCCTCCTCTCTTCCTCTGTTACTCAGCGACGAGCTTCTTCCGTGCCCTTGTGCTTGGTCGGAGTGTGTGTAGCCCGCTGTGCACCCGCGGCTCAGTTTTGGGGAGTTTGCAAGCGGACTCGGTCGCTGAGGAGAAGAAGAAAAGCGGCAAACATTTGTCTGCGGAAAACTTTCCTGCGTCCTGCGAACTGTACTCCCTTTGGTTTTTTTATGCATAACTCCGAAAAGCATGCCTTTTTCACTTGTCACGTAGGTAAGGAGGGGTGGAAGGGGGGAGTGGTGGGGGAGGTGGGCAGCTGCGTCATCCCCCCACCCACCCCACCAGTCCCATTAGCGTACATCCCACTTTCGCGTCAATGACCCCCCCAAGCCATGCCATAAAAAAAAGAACCGAGTTTGAATACAAACACTATAATTCATTAAATAGTGAATTAATGTCAATATTTGACGATATGCCATAAATAGGATCACATGACGAATGGAGGAGCTGTCCAGTGCTGAAGTTTGCGTTGGGGGTGCTGAAATATGACGGTCATGCTTTCTTCTGGAAACAAAATGGATCATTTCTCTAGAGGCAACAAAGAGATGTTTCAAAGACTTAAAAAGCTGCTATGTGCTAATCGTTTTTCCTTCCTGTTTTTCAAATGTCCGCCTCTGCAGAGAAGATGAGGCTCAGTTACACAACCACATATCCAAGTATTGTTCAGAGCCTGAACGCGAACTTCCTGAAGGATCAAACACTGGATGGACGTGTTGGTTTGTAGCTTTTTGCTGTATTCATTTTCCATACCCAGCTCGGAAAAGCCCCACAATCTGACCTCTACAGAATTATAGCACATTTCTATAGATAGATAGATTTCTGTGGCGGTGTTTCTTATTTTTACTCATAAAAAATGCCCTAAAACTTTCTAAAAGGGATTATTTAACACATGACACAGATTATCAATTGGAAGTTTCCTCAGCCACAATTAAACATCTGATACAAAGACACGGGTTTTCTGAAAACTTACAAATCAGCTACAATTGACAACAATTTTGGGTTTCACTGGTTAGCAAACCTGTGTACTATGAGCACCTTTGATACATGTTAAATTAACTATTGTCTTTAGGAGCTATCCGGTGCTGAAATATGACTTCGCGACTCTATAGATGCTTAACTCTTTACTTATTTCACGATGCGCTCACAATATCAGACCTTTTTCCATAAGTGGAAAAACCTGACTGTAAAGAGAAAAAAATGCTTATATTCTCCACTTAAAAAATATAATTACAAGCCAAAAATATCCATGCAACACCATAATGTTGAAGCTTGTCAGCGTGGAGCTACTCTGTATAAAGGAATTTGGTTGAGTGGAAAAGACACTCCCAAAGGTCAGAAGATAATGAGGCAGCAAAGAAGAAAATACAAAGTTCTGCTCTGCTTTATTCTAACTGTTCCCTTTGTGGTCACACATTTGATCCATTAATCTGTTTAGATGTTTAGGAGTTATTTTAATCTGATCATCTGACAAACATACACCCTAAAAATGTCTTTCTGCTATACTGTATTCAATCTGTAGTCAATGAATGAGAAATGTGTGACACACAAAGTGAATCTGCAACAGTATCTGAATTTTAAAGACAATAACATGACTTTTGTTTAGGTAGAGTCTTGATCTGAAAATTTAAAAGTAGCTACAGCTGTCAGAGAATTAAAAATGTCGAATAATTTTATGTGAAGTGTAAAGTTGCTGGTGTGTTAAAAGTCTTTAAATGTACAACTGTATAAGAGATTAGTGGTTTTCTTCTCATTGAGACTACTTTTACGGTTTGAGTCAGCAGTGTCCGCTGTCCGCACAGGAATCGGGAACATGTGTTGAATCTGTATTGGGTGATTCAGACCAGTCGATGCTCTTGACGTCATGTGACGGTGGACTTAGCGCAAAATAACACAATGAATACTTAAATTTTATTGCACCCTACCCCCCTCCCACCTCCCTATTTTATCTGAAAACACCTCCTGGAGGCCGAGTTTTCTTCTTGTTCTTGGTGAGCACTGCACCCCAGTGGCTATGAAAAGAAAGTGCACTGTATCGTATTAGGGGCCCCAGTGATTATAATCATAAACTGCTCGTATGTTGGCACAAAAAGTCAAATGCACAAGAAATCTCAACATAAATGCAGACCTTTGTCCTTTGTCCTTTTACTCATTAAAGTTGTCATTGTTTGTAATGTTGTTCAATCATACTTTAAGCCAATGTTTTACTGTATTCCTGCTTGCTTTTAGGGAGGGTTTAATATTGAATCACCTGCCTTTCTGACCTTTAACAGTTAAGATTACAATGAAGTTACGTGAGGAAGATGATGTGGTCCCTGTAATTTCTCAGTTAGTCATTAAGCTTTGATTGCCTCTTAATAATACTGAATAAATATTACTATTGATGTTACCAATACTTTCATAATTACTATCACTATAACATGGATCAGAACATTTCCCCCCACTCATGATGCATGACTGACAACAACACCCTTGAAGCTCCTTCCTGTCATAAACACGGTGGAATATTAATAATCTTGCTACCCTGAACAGTCATTTAATCCTTTGCTGTCCGTATTTTATGTTCAACTGTAAACTGTTTAAAATTACTGTTTTCTTTTGGACCGGATTTTATTGTAGCAAACAATCATTAAACCCGGTTTCCAGTATTCAGATAGCGCAAATTATATTTTATATACTGTAAGTAGCAAAGTAAGTTACAGGAAAAGAAAATATGCTCTTGTTTGATTAGAAGGGTCAACAAACGGGAGCTTCCTTGGCTTCACACTGTTTAATATCTCCTGCTTGGAACGACAGATCTGAACAATCACAGCAGACTGCGATGAGCTTTATCGCCCCAAACAAGACAAGAGAGGAACATATGACTCATTCTAATTTTAGCGCTGTTAGCTTTTTATAGCGCCTTCTGGTGCTGACATGTTGTGCTGAAAGAGTTTTATTGATGTTACAGTCTCGCAGTTCAAATAGGCAATACTCAGCTTTTACAATGACAAGTGTTGACAGAATGTGGCAGACGTGCGTTTTGAAAGTCTTATTTGCAAGATTTACATGTATGTATCGACAGTGTTTACACATTGTATACATTCAGCTTCCTCATGTTAACAAAAACTGATCCTAATACTGTAAACTATAAAAATGTAAGGTTCATTACTTAGACATGTCCTCATGCCTAGGCTTTAGTTGGAGATTTCCAACTAAAGGGATAATGAGTTCTCCCTCATTTCTTTATTTTTTGCAAGGAAAATATAGGGAAATATACAGTAGTATATAATGCAAAAAAGATTATGCACAGTTCTAATGAGCTTGGAAGTCAATGATCACTTTTATTCTTCAATACAGCCTGAACTCTGAAAAAGAAAGCTTTAAATCAGAAGTACGTGACTCCATTAGCAAACCCTAGCTACTAGAATAGAAAAAGTTACCCCAACATTAATCCATCCAGACCAACCCGGTTTCATCCAAACTGGAAAACTTAGTCTCACCTCTAAACACCATATGAAAAATAGTACCATTAGTTGCAGAAAAGGCATCTGATAAAGTTAACTGGACATTTCTATTCAGCACTTTACACAGATTGGGTTTTTTGAGAGTCATTCATCCATTGGATAAACTTACACTTCACCCAGAAGTGTAAGCCACAAATGGGGTCACATCACAAATTTCACTCTTCATCGGGAACCAGACAAGGTTGTGAAACTCTCTCCATCTTTATTCGCCATTTTCATTAATCCATTTATGCAGCAATATACCAAAACGATACAATTTAAAAGAACACAAAATGAGTCTCTATGCAGACAATTTATTACTCTATCTACAAGACCCACATAACTCATTACAGGAAACTTTCAATATAATCATCGACTTGTCAAAAATCTCCGACTACACAATAAACTGGAATAAATAATCCAGATGCCAGATTTTTGTCTTTAGCCCATGCGAGACGCTTCTGATGCTGTCTGTTGTTCAAGAGTGGCTTGACACGAGGAATGCGACAGCTGAAACCCAAGTCCTGCATACATCTGTGAATAGTGGTTCTTGAAGCACCGACTCCAGCTGCAGTCCACTCTTTGTGACTCTCCCCCACATTTTTGAATGGGTTTTGTCTCACAATCCTCTCCAGGATGCGGTTATCCCTCTTACTTGTACACTTTTTTCGACCACATATTTTCCTTCCCTTCGCCTCTCTATTAACGTGCTTGGACACAGAGCTCTGTGAACAGCCAGCCTCTTTTGCAGTGAACTTTTGTGTCTTGCCCTCCTTGTGCAAGGTGTCAATGGTGGTCTTTTGGACAACTGTAAAGTCAGCAGTCTTCCCCATGATTGTGTAGCCTACAGAACTAGACCCAGAGACCATTTAAAGGCCTTTGCAAGCATTTTAATGAGTTGTTTACAGGACTGTGAACCTGTGTGAGGTGTTAATCATCAACCCTCTAATGAGTCAATGATAATAAGACTTAAAATGGGGAAGATACAAAGATTTAGGTTTAATTTGAACACTATCAACACTTGTAATTTTTCTCACATAAAAAATATATGTTGGGCTATTAATATAGAATGACTACTGACTGACCAAAGTAGGATGGTTTGTAAATCACTTCCTTGTATTAACCATCAAAAAGCAGTAATTAGGAGGTTCAACATGGAAAAACTCCATAAAGTTATGCAGAAACACTCCTTCATAAGTATCATTAATAAGTAATAGTAATGTATGTGCATGTCAGCACAAGTATATGAATATTTAATCACCTCACCTTCAGGTTAATCGCAAGGTGCTGTTGCTTTTCTTGCCAAACCTAATTAATATAGGATTTGTACTACATTATAAAGGTGGTAAAATAGGAATGTACCATATGTAGGAGACAAAGATAGAGGAGACCAAAACAGAAGAGAAAGGACATCCTGTGGCTAATTTAATGCCATCAATAAAAAAAAGGGGGCAGAGGAGTGTTTTTATTTTAATGACAATAGTTGTTTAAAGTGGATAGAATTACCACTGTGATACAAGAGCGTCACATTTTATAGACACACCATTTAAAAAAATATACAAAAGCATGCCAAAATGTTTCACTAAGTACTGTTAAGAGGATGAGCTAAAAGTTTGAAATAAACAACAAATTATACCTTTAAACTCAATTATATTGAATATCAATTTTAATATATGTTTTTAAATCAGTAGGAATGGCACAAATAAGATCTTGTTTCCTCAGAATTCATTTGAAACTAGTAAAGTAAACCTTTGTGCGAACTTTAAACGATAAACATTTTTTCACCACAAAGCTAAAGGGTTAAAAATAGGGCGGGGAGCAAGTAATACAAATTATTTTATCACCATATTATGTGAAATGCATCCCTGTGAAAGTAACGCGTGATACAACGGGTGCGATACGCCAAGCAGGTCTCCCCTGAACTGTAATAAGAGATGAGCAACCAGCAGGGGGCGTCCCAGACCTGTATTTGTGATTGAAAACGCTGCACATTTAGTCCCTTTTGTAAATGAAGCCCTCCCTGACTTCACGGACCGGTCTGTTTTTATTCGCCTGATTTTGTTTCTTACTTTTCTTTCTAGTCTTATTTCCTCTCGTCTCTCCCTCGGTCATCATCTCTTGTCTCGGCTGATCTCAGACCAGCTGCAGCAGACGGCTCTCTGTCTGTAACTCCAGCTGTGTGGCTCCAGTCCCGCAGGCTGGGTCGGCCATGTTGTTGTGTGGGGGTTGATGGAAGTTTAGTAGTAGGAAGTGGAGGCTACAAAGCGCTGGGATACTTCAGGGTCTCACTTTTTTTTTCTTTGCTTTTTTTTTTTTTTTTTTTAATCACGGTCATGCCGTAGCAGGACTCGTCCTCGCTGACCCGTCCGCTCTGATAACAATGACCGTCTCCTCCATCGCCCCCGCCATCCTCTCCAAGACTGCAACACTTAAGCTGCTTTGATTTAACTTCACTAAAAAAAAGAAAAAAATCTGTCCACAGTTGACTCTGCTGGATGCGTAAAGTGAGGATGAAGGCGACTCGGTTCCGTTTGAAATAACTCGGATATTTTCTTTTGCTTTTTGCTGATTTGACTCGAGGGGAACAGAGGGGGGAAAAAGAGAAACCACCCACCGAGGACTCGGATTTGAGAAGGTAAATGAAAAAAAAGAAAAAAAGAAAAGTGGTCTTTGTCAGAGCAGCAGGATCAGATAAAGATGGGCCGAAGCGCAGCTGCTCGCCTGTCTGGGCTGTCAACAAAGGAAATTAGAGGTCCTATAATAACAGACATGCTTGTAGATTTTCTATGTAGTGTGTGAATGTTCCTTTTCCCTGCAAACCAGACGCTTTGTGTCATTTTATAGGACATCAGCGAGCAGTCGGCATGCTTTCAGTCCCACAGGAATACGGTACAAGTATACTGGATTGCAGATGAATAATCAAAGTAAGACAAGCTCAGTGTTCTGCAGTCTGATAAAATAGCAGGGGTCTAATTATCATTTCACGGTTCAGTTATCATAAACACGAGTCTTAACTTGTCATCGGGGGATTATAGTGGTAAATTAGAGATTAATAGCCAAAAACTCTTGTGAGAAAAAAAAACAGATTAAATGCTTCTTTTCTCTCATTTTCTATATGTCCACTTGTCAGCGTGTTAATGGGATTAAATAACTGAGTAAAAGTTGATTTCACAGTGCTGGATTCGGATAAAGATGGGTTTAAAGAGGAAGAAGAAGAGGAGGAGGAAGAGGTTCAGGTTCTTTTCGTGATGCAAAGTCACTCATTTAACAGCTGAGTCACACGTTGAGAGGTTGCTCACTCCTCTCTCACTCCGACCTTTCAGTCTCCACTTTCAGGGCTTTACTTGCACACATTTTCTTTGAAGTCTGTAAAAACTGTTTAGACTTCAAGTGACTTGGTGTGGTGTCATATCCTGAACAGCTCTGCACTTTTGCACAACTATGTAAGTGAATCATAGCAGCTGGGAATCCTTATAAGGTTGGAGAGAAGGCAGTTGTGTTGTTATTCAGGCTTTGGAGTGTGATCTTTCACCCCTGGAAGGTTCCTGTGAAGACAGTAAAAAAAATAATAATAATAATTACAGCTTTTAATGTTACCGTCAAAGCTGAAAAGACGTACTTAAAAGATTGATTCATTTGCCGAGCTGTTGTTTTGGTGTTTTTAATGCGAAATTCCTACAGATTGATGGTTTCAGGTGTTTTTAACTGGACTTAGTCATCAGTGGCGACGCAACAGCATCAGCGTTCTGGGAACACCCATGATTGCTTGGATGTCAGTGGGTTAAGAAGAGAATCTGCTGCCTGTTTCTGGCCATGTTTTATAGCAAATATAATATTCTGAGTGATTTTGTTGTTACTGATATTTTTGACAGTTTCCAGGCTGATCACTGGATCATTTATTTTATGTGTTTTTACATTGCAGGCTAAAGGATGTTGGGCTAAACAGCTCAGTTTTGTCTTCTTTATAGGTCAGGGTACCTGAAACGATGCCATTTCTTCTTTTAACTGACATGAAACTTCCCCTTCTTTAAAGTCTCCACTGAATGAAGACACTAATAGTAGAAGATGTGAAATTGTGGAATTTCGTCACATGGTTGGTTAATAAAGTCATCTTCTAGCGGATCAAATCTGTTCACAACTCTTAACAATGTTTCTTTTCATTATTTTTTTTCTCTTTCGCACTTCTCAGCACTTCACTCGCTGCTTTCTCCAGCATGTGAGGAAGTTAAATCAGAGCACTGCTCTCTATGCATGAAACCAGCAGCGAGAAAAGAAGGCGCACGAGCAAATATCTAAGAGTGGCCCTCTTATCAGCAGTCTGTAAGGGAGAGTGAGTTCTGATATTGCGAACAAAGCGCTCCAGTGTTTCCTAAACTCTGACTGCTAATGCCACAGTCCACATGTCAAATACAGCTGGATTTTTTTTTTTCTGTTTCAGTGCAGAAGACTCTAATCTAGGCTGTATTATGGGTTTTGGAGTTACCTTTTGTTTTCTTAGATGTTGACACTTAAAACAATCGGCCCTGTCATGTGCTGGCAAATGGATGATTCCCGAAAATAGCACGCCCATTCAGGATTTCCCATGAGAGCTTTTATTCTGAAAAATGTGTGATGTCTGTTCTCTGGCAGCACAGTAACTGACATGAACACAGCCGCAAGCTGTTCGGTGAGGTCTTGTCAAGTTTCGAGACGGGTTAAGTAAAGTCCGTTATGATAAAAATGTAAATAACCAAAAACAGATTTGTTCTCTTTTTCTGTTGGACTGAAGTCGAACACTGCTGAGCGAGGAGGCTCTTCAAGCTAAACTTGTTCTCAGATCGATCTCAAAGTGTTGTAAGCCTCGGGATCAGCTTACTGTGAGCGCGCTTGCAACAGAACTCGACACCCAGTTCAGAGTAAATCTCATTATGAACCATTTATTGATGTTTCTCTTGATGCTGCGGGGCTTCAGATCTCCACCGTCACATGACATTTCTCCAGACCCAGATTTAACTCTTTGGCATCAGAGGAATGTGGCAGGCTGCATCTGTTGAAGATCTGAAGCCCATTAAGGCTCCACAGACCCACCCAGTCTGCATCCGCAGCGTCAGCAGCTAACAGCTGCCCGGCAAGATGCTGGGCAGTGTTTCAGTAAGACCTCTGATGACTGATGGAGGAGGAAAACACCACCACCATACTACCCTTCAGCTAAGCTCTCACTCAGCCAACTGTCAAGATCTAGTTAATCTAAATCTCAGAAGATTTCAGCCTGTTTAAACTACTGAGAGTCTTACTGTATCTTAGAATATCTCAGAATCAGGCTTCAGTTCATGTATAATACATGGCAATCAAAAGGATGATCTAATAATTCATACTTCACTAGCACAACTTCATCTTGAGTATCTCATCAGGATAGCAACACTTTCTTTCGTTTATAGTATCTGCATATGCAAATACATCAAAAAGTTGAAAATTAAAAGTGAAAACATAAAAATTCTTAACGAAAGAGGTAAATCCAGATTTATTTGTATTTATTGCCACGCTAGCAGGCAGACACTCCTTTTGTAGCTATACACTGTATATTAAAGATGCATGCAGTGGTTTGAGTTTTAGCATTTTGACTCCAACCATATTGTTTGTTTTGTTTTCATATTACTGTCAGATAATTGCTTTAAAAATACCAATAAAAGATGAAATGCCAACAAAGCAAGAGTAGCGTGATAGCGAGCTATGTCAGGGCAAAAGTCAAGAGTTTTGTGTGTCACTAAAGTGGCTAAATCACCATGGTAACTTATGCTTAACACATAACCTGGTTGGTTATGTGTTAAGCATAACCAACCAGGTTATGCTTAACACATAAGCATAACCTGGTTATGGTTGTGTTTGGTTGGTTATGCACATAACCAACCAAAACACATGGTTGGTTATGTGTTTGGTTTAAAACTCGCTGGAAGCGCCGCGTTTTCACTGACTTTTATTTACATGCATGTTTTACGTTCAATGTGTTTTATATGTGCAAGTTGTTAAGCTGTATCTTGTTATCGTACCGAGTGCATTGCTTCAGGAATGTGTATGTAACATATAATTGAAATAGCAGGGGTAAAAACTAGCAACAACTGCTGCCTATATCACCACCCACCTCTCAGTCGAAGCAGTAATATCACTGTTAAAGCTCCCATGTTAAATAAAATTCAAAAACATGCCACAGTTTGCCCAATTATAAGTTCTGAATTGGATACTTTATAGTTTTTTTAAGAGTAATGATGCAGGTTACTCTTTGCAAGCAATCAGTTGTTTTAAAGCACTATCTTTGGTGTATTTAACAATACAAAAACCAAAAGAGACAAGTTAAAGTGATATAAAAGTACAAAAGAGCAGCAAATCCAGGCATTACTATTACAGTAATAGGAAATTATCACATTTTATCTTAGTCTCTGATTACAGGGAGTCCTCCACATTCACCCTACTCAACTAACTGTTGTCGCTGCAGCCCTCTTAAAAACTCTGAACCGCGATCCCTGTAAACCTCTTTAGTATAATCCGAGACAGTGATGGAAAAATGCTCTCCTTTCTGTCTTATCAGCGTTTTGTGAAGCACTCTGTGGAATTATCACTTTGTGGTCAGAGTCAGGGAAGGAAGCCAAAAGAAGGTTGTCGATAAGAAGTCGTCAGGTTTGAATTATCAGTGTTACGAGAGATCGTGGAACAAACGGGAGATGGTTTTAACTGAAACTCGGATCACGTTTGCTTACGTAAATACACAAATGAAACACAAAGCAGACAGGAGCTCTTTGAGAAAAGAGTGAAAGCTTGAAAACACCAAATACAAAAGGTAAAGGGTCTGATTTCCTGTCTGAATCTCAGATGTTTATGGAGGGATGCAGTCCCTCGGGGGAACATCTGGAGCTGCCTCAGATGTCCAAAAATAGTTGGATTTTTTTGGTTTATTATGTATTTCCTGTAATACTTGACAGTCTAAGGGAGCACAGAGAGGCTCTCACATGCTGGCAGGCAGGTTTCGGCAAGTATCAGCCTTGTGGATGCGTCCTTGAGCAACCCGCTGAATCCCCTGTCAGCTGTCTGTGCCACAGTAGCTCACTTGGCAATCTGACCTCGCTGGAAGAGGAATATTAAACAGAGATAGCGTCTAGTCTTTGGGTCTGTTGAGACACTGTGGAAACAGAAGGAAGCTCAGCGCTGATGGAAAACATATTTATGTTTCTGTGTTGCAGGTATTTTTCACCTCTCTGTAGTTCACGCTACCGAAAAGGCTTCTGCTGGTATAGAATAAGTGATATATAAATAATTTCTCAGTTTGTTAGGCTGAAAAATGAGACTCTTTAATCTGAGCAGAGCATTTCTGTACCAAATGAAAAAGCTTTGATTCCGATACCAATACTAATACTTTTTACTAATAAAGCCAGGTTATGTAGGGTGAGAGCAGCGTGTCATGACAGATGAGATGACTTACCATCTTTCATCATTTCTGAACATATTTGAATGGCCACTAAATTGCTGTGATTTTGTACTTTTCACAATAATAAGTTAACACAACAAAACACACCTTTTAGCTTTTCGTGTATTTTAAACTTGTGCTTTTGGAGACCTGGAATGTAAATGTGGCCGTCTGTGAAGCACTTTGGGTCAGCTTCTGTTGTGTAAATGTGTCAACACAAAAGGGTTCAGACCTTTTTTAAGGTGTATTTTTTTTATTTCTCACTTATTTTGCACAATTCAGTGAGCTAGCTATTGAATTTAGGACTGATACTTTGTTTTAATCCTCTTATTGCACTAGTATCAGTCCAGTACCAGCATTGGTATCGATACTGTCGATATTTGGATCTATCCGCCCACGTCTAGTGACATGTCAAGCTTTCGTACTTACTCGTCTTCTGTCTCTGTCTGTCAGAATATAGCAGTCCTCAGACAATAGCGCAAACCTTTCCAATCAGATAGTAAAAGGATCTTTGCGCATATGCTGACATGTAAACTTCGCCATTATTTAAACCCTTCACCTTCCTCTCTCATTGTTCCTTTATGGCTCTGACTGGTGCTACTGGGAGTCTTCTCATGTTTGCATGCTGTTGTAGGTCATGTTAGCATCCTGGGGGCAGTGGGATGTTGTCCGCAATTAGAGTAAGTTACTATAATTAGCAGCAAGGCAGATTTTCATTTTCGCTTCATGATTCTGCTACTGATCTTGTGTTGCGCTCAGTGCAAAAGAGAGTGAGACGTTTTGATGTTAGAGTGTGATTTTTCTTGTGATTGCATGGGGGGGGTTGGGTTTTGGTTTTTTTTTGTGATGGCTATTCATGTCCACCGTCCTTAACATTGTTGCTGTTGCATCTTTTATTTTTGTGCCATATTTTCTCCTAAAGCTCTCGATTTTCAGCGTCGACAAAGCCTGTGGTGTCAGTATGTGATGGCAGCCAGATTTATCCAAATGACAGAGTGCTAACTGAGCTGATTTAGAGGCTTCAGGCAAAGCCAGTCCTCTTTGTATCATCACAGCAAAGAGCCCTTAAGAGCCTCTTCTTCAGCTGATAGCCCTCTTAATTCTGCTCATGTGAAAAGCCCATGAACGCAACAAATATTTCATAGGCCAAAGTGACTGTAGAGTCAGAGGTCTTCAGTGTTTCAGCGACTGCTACCGGTGGTCACTCCTCTTTTTTTGTTTTCTGTTATTATCCTCTTAAGTTAAATCCACCATCCTCGTAATCCTCCTAGTAGTTCAAGCTGGTAGAGCTGGCTGTGAGCCTGTTTGCCCCCCTCCTCATTCAGCACAGGCATTCAGCAGAACTCTCCATATATGCTACATTTCATAACCTTTCTTTCTTCACACAACCAATAACAGGAATCTGAGTTTTTATCATTGGGGTTTTGGAGGGATATTGTGACACAGAGATAGGAATCTATCTGTTTAGTATTAATAAATCTGTTCTGTATTAATATAGATAGTATGAGGAAGTGACTGTGTGCTGACAGATAAACTCTGTTCAGTATCCGCTGGGAATTTCAGTGAATTTAACTCACTGTCTTAAAACACAGAACCTTGAATGCACTGATAGCTTCTTCTTCTTCTTTTGTTTTTTTAACATTGTTCAATTTTTTTTACAACATAAGTCAAATTTAGGATTATTGTTAACACTTATTTCAATAATTTTTGATCAGCTTATTGATCATTGTATCTAAAAGCAAACAACATGCTAATTTTAACAATTACCTAATGAACTCAGTATCTTTCTTTTTATGAAGACTAACGCACTGTGAAGACATGCTTATGCACTGCTGTGATTTAAGCTAATTGCTAACCAAATAGTCCATGTTGGCATTTTGCAAGCAATATTTTCTATGTATAGTTTATTTTTTAAAACATGCTAATATTTCCTAATCAAGAAATAAAGTGCATACTTACCAAACATGGCTGCCACAATGCCGGATTTGATTCATTAGTTTCGCTATATTAATAAAAAAGAATAGGAGATTAATATGCTATCATTGAAAACAAATTTTTGACTTTGTTTATTGTGTGTTTTCTCTCATTTTTGACAAATTTCTTTCACTCAAAATCCAGGTTCAGGAAGGGGTAGTTTGTTTTTTTTTCCCAATAAAATCCTACAGAAAGGACAATTATATCATATTATCATATATCATGTATGTGCAAAATTGTACTCTGAAAATATCCAGTTTATCATCAAAGCCCAAACACAAAAGCTGTGACCATTGTCACACATAAACTGTGGTGTAAACAGCATCTGTGAGACGTCTGATCAGATATCTGATCAGATGTATTCAGATCAGAGGACCAGAGATCAAAGCATCTGCCCAGCAACCGAGAGACAAATTCAACAGCTGTCAGACCAACACTGACACCCTTCGTTGCTAAAAATAAGTCTTGCGGCATTAATTAAAAAGACACTGATTTTCTTTTAATCATTTTTAGGAGCATTTTTTTGTAGCTTTACTAGGGGGATGGTGATAATGCTTAACAAAGGTCACATGATTGATTGATTATTTTTTTCCAAATCAGAAAAGAAATCATCTTAACAAATAAGTTATTAATCCATTATCTTTCTACGTTACTACACTAACCAAAAAAGGATGTTGTGTAATAATTTAACAGCATTCTGGTACAGTATACAAATAAAAAAGACATACTTTATTTTAAAATCTCTAAACTTCAGTATTTATGATAATTTTGGGAGACTTACGTCACTTTTATGAAATGACTGATGCCTTATTTTTGGAAGGAAAAACATTTTTAAAGCGCAAATATTCCCGGGATGCCGGCCAGTGTTTTATGGCGTGATAGCTTCACTGCTGACCGGGCAGGCCAGGCACTCGTCTGTCTAAATGTGAAATACAAGGCCACCCGAGTCGACCACTGAGCAAAGCCCTCTGCTTTCCATGACACTGGTTTTGTCTCGAGGTTAAAGGAAAGATTGGTTCAGATTGGTTTTTTTCCATGCCTACATTCTCAGCACGTCAGCTGCAGATCTAACATCTGAGATCAGATTTACCGACATATTCATTTGAAGCTGTTTTTCAGAAATCTGTCTTTCTGACACATTTCCACTAACTGACCACCCATAAAAAATGTTTTGTGGAAGACGACCAGTACCCAGCATGACTTGCAACCTGCAATTTGCACAGTTTTATTTGAGCAAAGTGCTCTAAATCTTTGGAAGGTTTCTGCGGTTTGTCCCTGTTTTGTTGATTTCTTTGGCAGTTCAGCTGGAGAACTCGATGAACTCTTGATTATGAACCTCCCTTAACGATGAGGACAAATCCCTCCCACCTCGAAACATCAAGGCCACTCTTACAAAATCAAAGATGGATGCATTACTGCACCAGTTGATCCTCTTTTACTGATGATTGTACGATCACTGCCCTGTAATTCAGTGCACTGCTGTAACCAACTGTGCCGCCGTATTGCTCAGTAGCAGTGTGTTTAGTCTACGTCCACCCCGAACATATCTGCTCTTTATAAAAACCTTTTACCTCTTTTGTTTAACTGTCTTGGAGTGTCAGTAAGCCAGCTCCTACTCTGCGTTCAGCCGTTGTTCTTGGCAAATGAAACAGTTCTGATCTCCCAGCGCTCAGACTTCTTTACGAGCGTATCTGATTGTCTCCACATTTTCCAGGCCTTCACTCCACAAAAGAATGCCTCAGTGTGACGCCGTCCAAATTATGTTAGGAAGAGGAATGACAACCACGCCGATAGAGACACATCAATGCTTTAAATCTTCCAGCGTGGTCAGGCTGAGGCACTGATAGATTGTGAAATGGTAGACGTCTTGGCACAGACATCTAAAAAGCAGAAGACTAAGATACCCGGACAAAGACACAAAATCCAGGAATCTCAGGCTCAGACACAAAAACGACTCACAGTTTTGACCCACACTCGATTTTTTGGTCACTCATTTATAATCAAATTTGTAGTAATTTCCTTTTGCTGTCATTCTGTGTCACTTTGTAATATAATTGTGTGGCTTTGAGTGTCTCTTAGTGGTTTTGTTGCATTTTGTTTCTGGTCAGTTTATGCTGTTTTTTGTGTCTCTTTTTTGGTTAATGTGTCTCCCATTGCGGTTGCTTTGTCTCTTTGCAGTAGTTTTATTCTTGTAATTTTTACGATTCCGACGATGTCTCTTTATGGTTTTTTAAATTTTCTTTATAGTGGGTATTGGGCCTCCAACAAGGCTGCCTTTATTTATACGTAGCTTTTATGGACAGCATCTGTGACATAGCCAAGTGGCAGAAGATTTCCACTTTCCACCTGGCCTCAAGGTCACATCTCAGCTTTTTGCAGATGAATTGAATTGAATAATCCTTTAATTGTCCCACAAGGGGAAATTTTTATGAAGAGGTTCTGTTGGCTTCATCAGGTGGTGACCTCCAACTTACGCTGGAGTAGTTCATAGCCAAGTGTGAGCCCGCAGGAATGAAAATCAGCACCTCCAAGTCTAAGGCCATGTTTCTTGGCTATAAAAGACTGTAAGTGCCAACTGCAAGTCAGGGACAAGTTGTTCCTCCAAATATCTTAGGGTTTTGTTCAGAAGTGTGGGGCTTGATTAACCCAAAGCTAATGATTTATCAGTCTACATTCTTAACCTCACTTAATGAAAAAAATGAGATTGCGGATACACGTGGCAGAAATGAGTTTGGGCACCTGATTAGGATGCCTAAAGTCTTTTGTGGTTATTTTGTGTCTTATGATACTTCGGCTTCTTTTTGCTGTAATTTGATTGATTTTTCAATAAGAGGCATGAACTGTCACTTCATAGGAATGCCTGGGACTGTGACACTTTGGGCCTCTGGACTTTTGGCATGTTGAACCCATTTAGTAACCATCCATGGATGGATGGTTACTAAATGGGCCCCATACAGACTTGTCTGAATTGCAGCAAGGTATAAATGTAGATACGCCAAAGAAATATGTATTTTCCCTATATAATGTGGAGCAGATTTAAATAGCATATAATCTGTCATTTCAGTGATTCAATTCGGATTGAACATTTATCCATATGTCCCAGTTACCACATGGCTTATAGTCTTACAGGTTTTAACAACAAAATAATTCACATAATAATATCAGGTCAACACACTTTCATTTTATAATGCTTCTTCTAGTTCCTATAGGCCTTATGTTGTAGTCAGTACTCCTAAATGCCCCTCCATCCATACTGTCTCATCCTCTTCCTCTGTTTACACTGAAATTATATCTTCTTGTTGTGTGTCCTTTCTCAAGGGTGAGACGATGGGGTGCATAAAGAGCAAAGAGGACAAAGGCCAAACAATGAAGTATCAGCCAGAAAACTCCCAGGCATCTGACACCAATGCAGCCACCACGCCTCACGTCGGTCACTACGGACCAGAACCCACCCAGCTGCAGCCGAGTCAAATCCCCTCATCTTCCTCTGGCTCGGGGGCTGTAAATTTCAACCACACCCTCACGCCGTTTGGTGGCTCCTCATCTGCCATTACTCCCTTTGGAGGAATGACATCTTCTTTCTCCGGTCCTGTGTCCAACTCATTCTCTGGTTCACTCCCCAGTGAGTAGAGCTTTACTGCGTGATGTCATTACTGCACTGATCGTGGTGTTCATGCAAAATGAAACCGCTGTCTACTTAAATCTTGATTATTTAAAGGACCATACCAGGGTTTTTATATTATCCATTTGCTGCTGACTGCAGGCAGATGTCTACATGTTGCTTCTGTCTCACACCAACTGCAGGCATTCATGTGACATCATACGCACATCAAGATTTGTTTACCATATTAGACCCGTTTGCCGGGAAAATATTTATTCCCCTTTTCACATTTCTCTGCAAATGCTCACTAACTAATAGCCGAGTGTTAGAAAAACAGAAAAAAGTACAAGACAAACCGGAAGTGAATAAATAAAAGTTATGCCTCAGCACTAAAGCCAACTTATTTAAAATAGGTACAAAGCAAAATGGTCCACGTTTCTAGTTTGCGTTGCATTTATTCACTCGGTCCTACATTGTCACCATCATTGCTACGTGTCCAAAATGGTGGACAAGTTAATGTCATGTGGTTTGTGATCACGTGTCTACAAAACTCAATAGGACTGGAAGTCTTTTTACAGCCTGTCACCATCTAGTGATCTTCAGATAGAGTGTAGTTTTAAGTCATTCCTGCATTGGCTCAATTTTTCCAACTGAGAACCTACTTCCATGTTTTATACTGTGTTGCAGTGGCTCTTGCCTATGTTGATGTTGGTCCTTCAGCCTATTTCCTGCAGAAGAGAAGATAGAAATCATATACATTGTTTAAGCACTTTGTTGTCAATTCTGATGTTTTCCAGTTCAGTCTAAATTTAATCAGTCAGCTTTTGACATGTTTATAGCTATACGTATACCCTAAATGGAGAACAGATTATTGACTGTTGGCTCTTTAGTTGACGTGTCTCATAATCCTTCACTGTGTAACTAGAGAGTTAAGCAAACAGGCACCAACATGGGATCGTAAATCTGCCTTAAATCAGGCTTTAGTTTTATTTCATCAATGTTATGTCCTCTTTGTTTTCTACTAATGCGTTCCACTTTTAACCCGTCACATTGCTGGACCAGTGAAATAAACTGAAAGAGCTTTATGAAATAGAAAATTCCCATCACATATGCTGAGACAGTCAGGAGCAGAAATGCAAAGTAAACATAATTTGTATTACAGTAAAAGATAAATGGGATAAAACATGCAAACATTATTAATATTAGGCTTAGCCTGGTCAGTATACTGATCTGGCTTTACAGTGTCACAGCTAATGCCGGTCGTTGTTATTTTAGGTTGTTGGCGATAACACGGGTCCAACTATCGGCTCTGATCACACAGCTTACAGCGATCCTGAGAGCCCTCCTGTTTAGGTGGGATTTAGGTTGTAATCCTCCTCCATGATGGATTATCTGCTCTCAGAGGGGGATAAAGGTGGCACTGCCATGGTATTTGCTTTCTGCAGGTGATAATAGAATTACTGTTGACAGCATTGTTGTCAGCGGTAGGTATATGAATATCATATCTGGGCATACGGATACACAGTAGGCAAAATATTTCACAAGATGGTGATATTGCATGGAAAGAGAGAGCTCCTGGGTTCTCAAAAATCAATATACTAATAAACTTCATTATTATGTGGAAAGCAACACTATCCAATGACACCATTTTTTACGCTGGCAGTTGTTTAACACGTGCGTAAATTTCACTGTCTGTCTTGAAAGCATCTATTCTCAGTCATATTTCCATGCTGGTAAGACACAAACATTACCGCCATCACTGTGTGCTGTTATGTTACTCTTTTAAAATTGTTTGTCTCTTTTTGTGTTGTTAGGTGGCGTTACATTCTTTGTGGCCTTGTACGACTACGAAGCCAGAACGTCAGATGACCTCACCTTTAAAAAAGGAGATCGATTCCAGATCATCAACAACACGTAAGACTCGCTCCAGTTTCTCTCTCAGTTTACGAAGCGCCTGCATGAAAATGCTTCCTCGTGAGTACTGCTGCGATTACCAGATGCCTTTCTTTGTCTCAGCAACGCTCAGCTGCACCTGTTCGGTGTGCGTCGGCCTCAGTGAATGAGTTAGATTGCCGCTTGTTTCCTAATGCCAGCATTCTACTGGGAACTGTGCACTTCTGCTCTGACAGAAATGTTGCCCGGGTTTATAGTATTGTCATGTAAAATAGATTAGTCTCATTCAGTCCCGTTTTGATGGTAGCATTTTAGTGTTAAATGCATTTTAAAGACTGATTTTGAATCAAATTATGAGGTTTGCCAGTGCAAACAACGTTGAAAAGAATTGAAAGTATCTCAGTGTCATAAATGGTGTGTAAATGGTGGTCCACAGGGCTTACCCAAAATGTATAAGCAATCACTAACAGTTTTTTTTTGTTCCAGGTATCAGATACACTGTTATTTGATTATCAGTCTTTGGTTGAGTTTTAACTGAACAAGTCATTCGTCTCATCTCATGTGTCGCTGTCACACTGCAGAGAAGGAGACTGGTGGGAGGCTCGCTCCATCAACACAGGAAAGAAAGGCTACATCCCAAGTAATTATGTGGCTCCTGCTGACTCCATCCAGGCTGAAGAGTAAGACCTTGTTGCTGCTTCTTATAACCTCATTACTCCAGCTATGACAGCTGCACCAGGAAGCTATGACCTCATATTGCACAAAGCATGCTATTCAACATCAACAGCCTTTAAAAAGCTTTATGATGTGATTGTGACATTCAAAGGAAGGGAATGCATTAAATGTGTTAATGCTTTTTTGTTGGGTTTTTTTGTGTGTTTTTACCATTCTAGTTCTTAGTCATTTCTGAGCATTTTATTCAAATGCTCTTTATTTGCAGGTGGTACTTTGGTAAAATGGGACGCAAAGATGCTGAGAGGTTGCTGCTGAATCCAGGGAATCATCGAGGAACTTTCTTGGTGCGAGAAAGTGAAACTACTAAAGGTGATTATCCTCAGTAAAGTGGGAGGAGTCGTTTCCGGGCATGCAAGGATTATAATCTAGCATGGTTTTAGTTCAGGCAAGCCATGAAGTCGAGCTCAGCTGCAGATATATCATTTCAGGTTCAGTGTTATTTCTGATGTCACTGATGTCTGTTGTGCTGGGGTTTTGCTTCTTGCTGCTGCTCCCCCCACCTTCAGCTTTCTGCATATAAGTGGGGAAAAGCAGGGAAGACCCAAGACAGAAACTTATCGCCAAATATAAACTACTGCAAATAGAAATAGCAATGTTTATTTGACATTATCCTGTTGTTGCATGGATCATGCTAGTCCATACCAACTGAAGCGCTTAAAGACCTCGACTGATAAAGAACTTTCATGAGTTCATGGCAAATATAAGCAATGGCCTAATTAATAATTTTGCAATGCTAAAAAATGCTTATATGAAATAAATTCACCACGTTAAATCACTTCACTTTCAGATTCTGGGTGGAAGGTAAGTGGGGTTTAAATATGATAGAATGAGACCGTTATAGTAGTTAGTATTAGCGTTAGTGAGTCTTTAAAAACGATGGACGTCCCTACCCTGAAAGTCACCTACTGATTTTAGCATCGGAAGCTTCAACATTAGCATTTAGGTTGCTACGATGGCCTCCACCGATATTTGATTAAAAACCCCTTAGTGGTACCTCAACCAGATGCCTGTGCTATCCTTCCTGCATAAATCTGGTTGGATATTTGAGACTCTTTATTTAAATCGGTTAATTTGCTGGCACAGACAATTTATTTTAAATATAGTCCATAAATTATTGGTTGGGGTGAAGCTGGGGTTTTGCAAAGGCTATTCCTGAAGCCTGATGTTAGCCTGCTTTATCCATTCCAAAACCTGCTCTGATGTGTGTTTGGGATTGTTGTGCTGGAATAACCAATTATGTTCATGTTTCAACCATCAAGCTTTTGAACTGAACTGATGTTGAACAATTTGGAAGTAGTCCTCCTGTTTTATTATTCCATCAACTTTGTATTATACCAGTATCACTGGCAGCAAAACAGCCTCAGAGCATAATGCTTCCACCACCATGCTTAACAGCTGACAGTGTTCTCAGATTTGAAAGCCTTACCTTTACCCCTCCAAACATACCTCTAGTTATTCTGGTCAAATAGCTAATTTTTTTGTCTTTTCTGACCATAAGATTTTTCTTCCGAAAGGATTTGGCTTGTCCCTGTGGGTAGGTGCACATTTCAGTCCTGCATGAAGGTGCTGATTTTGGAGCATGGGCTTCTTTCTAGGCCGGTTTTTACTATGGACAGTGATGCAGGTGTTACAGCAGTTTTCAGTTTATGGCAGGCTCGAGCCTTGACTTTGATTTTCAGCCACGGAGGTCCTCGTTACATTTACCGATCACTTTGATTACAATACATTTGAATTCATGCTGTCACATTAATGGATGCACAAGTTTACCTCTTCTTGTGTCACAGCTACGTCTTGACCATATTCTTCTCACCAACTCTGTTTCTAATTTTCAATAAGATTAAAGTATAATTCACGTTTGCTGTTTCTCATTTAGAAGAGTGAGCTTTCTCTTAGCCTGTGTGTGAGAAGGGTGGGGGCAGCAATCATTTTCTGCAGCACCCAGTTGCGCATGCAGATGCATAGATCCTGGTACTAGTTAAAACAGTGAAGAGAACAAAACCTGCAACAGTTGTACAATTTGATCTGAATAAAGCCATGACGAAGACTAATAACAGCATGCAGCCGCTTGAAAAGAATGAAGCAGTCAGCAATGGTAAGTACTCCCTGTAAAAAAATAATTGCCTTTTGTTTGACATTGGCTTTCAGGCTGTTGTGGTATTGAAGTATTTAGCATCAGAAACTGATGGAAGTCTCCAAAGTAATGGAGGATACGTTTTTTGTGCTAAGAATAACATCTTTGTAAGAAAAACATAAATTCACAGCAGTAAAATGAAAAAAAAAAGTCTGAGGAAACCAGAGCTTTACCCTAGTTTGGAAGCCATGTTTTTTAACCACAGCAAAGGCAAATCACACACAGTTGTGCTTAGATAAATGAAAACCACTTCCTGTATGTGTTTCAGGGGCTTATTCTCTTTCTATACGGGACTGGGAAGCCAAAGGAGATAATGTGAAACACTACAAGATCCGCAAGCTTGATAATGGGGGATACTACATCACTACCAGAGCACAATTTGACACATTACAGAAGCTCGTGAAACATTATACAGGTATGTAGACAGGCAGCGCTCCGTGCTCACTCCCTTTTTCTGTGTCATCTCATTCATTATTCATCACAGTCGTTCTTCATACCTCGAGGAATTATCCTGAAAATGACTCTCACTCACAGCTGCTGCTCTGTGCCACGCAGTTTGCCGTGCTTCCTTAGGGTTACCACGGGAGATGAATGGCCTTTAATTTTAATAACAGTTGATGGTGCTGTTATAATTTTGAATCTCACACCTCCTTGTCAGCCCGAAGAGGGTTGAGGTTAAGTCTCTGTGATCCCACTCCATTTCAGCTTGGCTCTCGAGAGCGCTCTGGTGTGTTAAAAAGCCACTTCATCTCATTTATATTTCATCGCTGCTGGGATGAGTGCATCTAAAGTCATCCACATCAAATGGAACGAGCTGATGGCTGAAACTTTATGACACCGAGTCCTGCTGGTTAACAAACTTGTGTGTATTGGTCTGTAGCACTGCTAGGTGTAATGTATCATTTTGATCTCTCTCTCTCGCTGTCTCTGTCACAGAGCATGCAGACGGGCTCTGCCACAGGCTGACTACAGTTTGCCCCACAGTCAAGCCTCAGACCCAGGGCCTCGCTAAAGATGCCTGGGAGATTCCCCGGGAGTCGCTACAGCTGGAGCTCAAACTGGGCCAGGGCTGCTTTGGAGAGGTTTGGATGGGTAAGGCCAAAGCAGCCACAAGTTGTTTAGTAATTATCTATATTTGTGTACACTGGGAAATACAGAATAAGCCCCAGTTTACATAGAAAATGTAGTCATTGTCCATCTATGTTTACTGTCTCTGCCTCTGTCAGAACTGTGGACTTATCCACTTCCTTCAGTTGCTTCCTTTTTTTGTTGTATCATCTTTATCTCTAGAGATTGTCTCTCTCAGGAGGAGAGAGCGAGCCGGATTTGTTTGCCGTGAGCCCGTATCCGCTCATCCCAGGGATATTTTGCCAGAATTGCATGCATGACAGCACATGTCTGAGCAATTACAAGACCTAATTAATGATATTGTCTCGCTCCCAGCCCATTAACAACACTGATTACCCCTGTTGCCCGTGGGCTTTTCTCTACGCCGTATCTCCATCTCTGCAGGCACGTGGAATGGTACAACTAAGGTAGCCATAAAGACGCTGAAGCCGGGCACCATGTCGCCTGAGGCCTTCCTTCAAGAGGCTCAGATTATGAAGAAGCTCAGGCATGACAAACTGGTGCCTCTGTATGCAGTGGTGTCTGAGGAACCCATCTACATTGTCACAGAGTACATGTCCAAAGGTACCGCTCATCCCTGGAGAATAACAGTACTCAGCTGTTTTCCTGTTACTTGACACTCCCGAGGTCTATTTTTAAAGAGAAGCAAAACAGCATCAGCTCTGAGCCTGTAGATTTTTCAGGTGGCTCACATCCCCTTGCTTTTTTTTTGATTTACACATGATGATTTCCTTGAAGGAAAAATGTAAATTATATAGGCATTTTAATTAATATGTCTCTCAGTCCCTCAGGGTCCCTGGTGGGTCTCTGATGCAGGAAAGCAGAATAAGTATTTGAAAATTTCAGCAGGTTTTCATAGAAATGTTTTTTCTGAGGTAACTCTGTGACAGATGCGTGCCTCCGTGTCTGCAGTCTTTGATGCACTCGGATGCAGTAATTTCACAAAGACACCGTCAAAAGATTTTCCACAGTTTACCTCCAAACGAGAAGCATGGATCAGCTAACACTGTGAATCGCATAATTAATTACTGTCCAACATAATGTATTATTCACTTTATTATTCCACACTCTGTAACAGTATGTCGTTATGCAGCTCCCTCACATCCATTATGACTTCTCACATTTGCTTTTTGATAGGAAGCCTGCTCGACTTCCTCAAAGAAGGAGATGGCAAACATTTGAATCTTGTCATGCTGGTGGACATGGCTGCAAAGGTGAGACCAGTACCTGCATCTTTTTTCTCTCCACTAGTGCAGAATTCACCTCAGTGCACTACCAAGTAGAGAGCTCTATTTTAAGCTTCTGACATTTAAAAAAAAAAGAAGAAGAAGAGGAAGAATCACAGCCTCAGGTAAACAAGTCCTCCTCTCCCAGATTTGGCACACTTTGCTTTTATTTTTACCCTTTGAAAATCAATCAGACATGAAGAGGTGATAGAAAGTATGAGAAGCTAAAAATTATTAGCTGAAGTGGCGAACATGAGCTGCTGTCTAACCTTTTTGTTTTTTTGTTTATTTCAAAGATCGCTGATGGCATGGCTTTCATCGAGAGGATGAACTACATTCACAGGGACCTGCGTGCCGCCAACATCCTCGTGGGCGAGAACCTGGTGTGTAAGATTGCCGACTTTGGTTTGGCCAGGTTGATAGAGGACAACGAGTACACGGCGAGGCAAGGTGGGTGCGCGCACACTTAAACACAGGCTGTGTGAGTCACAGGTGAATGAGGTGAAACAGAGAGAGCAGTTACCTTACAGCTATGATGACTCCCGGTTGTCTCACCTCATGAAGAATTAGGCTAACATAAGAAACCACACGCTTCTTCTGATCTTATTAGCTTTGCTTTTCACATGTTGGAAGAATTTATCTCTGCTATTTCTGCTTCGCAAGGAGTGCCTTGCCCTGATGAGAAATTGGAGCAAGCTTTAGACACTTCCAGTGAAGACTGAAGACAGCAGTTTCCTTCTGAAGTTTGCATTAGAAGCATCTGTGAAACTTAGAAACGGTACTGCTCGACAAATTGAATTACAGTCTGAAGACCGGTGGCGTAGTAGCAAGACAGTTGGCAGTGATGCTGTAAATAAAGAAAGGCATACTGCAGACAGAGTTAAGTACTAAATATGCTCACATTCTTAGTTTGGGATTTAGTCATTTAGAGCTGAAGCTGATCGATGTATCGTGAAGTGGATGATAAGAAGAATAATCTTGTAAACACACGGTCCTCAAAAATATGCTAAAAATGTTGCATTAATAGCATTTTAGCTGAGGGAAGTGGCACGCAGTGGATAGCCTGCTTAGGAGCAGAAAAACTAAATACGTGGGACAGAAAACTAAAAAGATATCTCTGAGCATTTACTTGGTCAAGGATCTAAAAAAATGATGGCTGTAAAAAATTCACTTAATCCCATAGACTGTATTTAAAAGATGTAACTGGAGAAACTGCGCTGGACTCTCTATGACCTCAGTAAATGCTTTTCAGATGGGTTTGTGCTGTTAACAGCTACTTTTAAGTCATTTGAATACAACATTACATTCATTTGGTAAATTATAGTCAGTTGGTGGCGGTAATGCACCATTCAGTTGTTTGCCAACCGCCAATAAAATTTAAAAAGAAGAAGAAGACAGCACGGAGGGACTACCGGGTTGAAGGTTGCCCGGCTACTATTGGAAACCAGCGTCTATTTGTCGTGACACGTTTTCAAACCGGCGTTTATTAGAAACGGGCGTCAATAAGAGACAGGCCGCTAATGGAAGATATACGGTATTTAAATGGAGCATTCTTTATTATATTGTTTATACTCATTGTTAGCCCTTAAACCTGTTTTCTCTGAGGTCTATTTGAAAACATCCGTATGGCTGAGTAAGAAAATATAATGTGCTCAAAATTATATAACTATGGTTAACTGACCTTCATGTGACTTCCTGGAAATAAAGACAGAAATTAGCCCATATGCCCTCTAGTGGCAGCACTTCACCTAACCCTCTTTTCTCTTTTCTCCATCACACACAGGAGCCAAATTCCCTATTAAATGGACGGCCCCAGAAGCTGCGCTGTATGGCCGTTTCACCATCAAGTCAGACGTCTGGTCCTTTGGCATCCTGCTCACTGAGCTTGTCACCAAAGGCAGAGTGCCCTATCCAGGTAAGTGACAGGGTCAACGCTAGCACACAGATAGACACAACTGGTGTGAAGAAAAAGGTGTAGTGCACCAACAGAGTGCAGTGATTAACGGCCAGAGTGATCTGCCTGCAGTCTGTCAGCAGACGTTGAGCTGGTGTGCTTGTTAATATCAGAGGATGAAGTGAAGCTGTCTGGCATTGTCTGCGCTGGTTGTTTATGGCTCTGTAGGGGGAGTATTGACATATACACACATGCACACACAGATACCCTTACACACACACAGACACTGTGACACATTTGAGATTAGATGAGACCATCTGGTGGGGGGACGATCAGGAGATTGAACACAACTCTTGTTTATAACCATCTGCCAGACTGATTCTGCCCCGGGGAGCAGTGCCCGCAGTGTTCTGTGCTACCTTCACACAGATCAGGTTTATATGTGATGCAGCCTTGAAACTAATATTAGAGCAGTTGTATGGCCGAAGAGAATTTGATAATTGATTACAGAAGTAATTGACATTTTGAGGCATAAACATTAGGTAAGAATATTGATAGTAAACCTGGGGGAAACAGCTCACTGGGCTCTGTGAATAAACACAACTGGATTTTATATATCTGCAATTATATGTTTGAAATTGCTCATTTAATTAACACAAAAACATAGAGTTTTATTGGAGGACTTTTTATTCTTTAAATCTTATTAGTATCTTTTTTTTTTTTTACTTAGCACAGTTGTGCACATTTGGTTTGAGCAATAGACTGTATTTAAAAGATGGACATAGCCAATGTTATTGCATATTGGTTGGTGGATTTGTGTTTTTGAAGCCTGCTATTAATCTTGAAAGCACACTAACGAGTTATGAAACAAAGCTGAGACATGTTTCATGGTAGCAGTTCAACGTAGCCATACCCGCAACAATTCACAAATTTAACATAATATTTAGCATTATATTCTGTTTGGGGGGGATTTGCTAGGCTTTCAATCCTAATGATGCACTCTGGATTTTCTGTGGAACATGCAGCCTCCTGAGCCCTCTTATCTCTTCCCTTTCCATTATGAAAAAAAAAGGCTTGAACAAAAGCTTTTACAGTCCTTTCTGTCTCCACTCCATCTACATCTCAGGTATGGTGAACCGGGAGGTGCTGGAGCAGGTGGAGAGAGGCTACCGTATGCCCTGCCCGCAGGGTTGTCCTGAGTCTCTTCATGAGATGATGAAGCTTTGCTGGAAGAAGGAGCCCGACGAGAGGCCAACCTTTGAGTACCTGCAGTCCTTCCTGGAGGACTATTTCACCGCCACAGAGCCACAGTATCAACCTGGGGAAAACCTATAGCCAGACTGGACTCTTCTGTGTATCCCTACGCCTAGAGGAGCCTTGTTTAATGACAAGTCCAGAAAAAGTTGACCGGAAACTGCCAATCACACAAACCACTAATTGCTCTACATTTTCTCTTATTTTTATTTTTTGGGTTTCTGCTTCCAGTGTCCACACAAGATTTTATTGCATTTCATAATTTTGTGTTAACCCATGGTACTACACAAGTCTTAGATGTGTGAATTTTTTAATATGACTGTGGTTTCAGATTTCAGAGATGTTTCAGATACACTCCGTGTGGGATTCTTACTCCTGTGAAACAAGCTATGACAAAGAAAAACCCACTGAGAAAAGTCGGCCGTCGCACTCATTTGCCTCCAAATTTGTGCTGTAACAATAAATTATGCAACATAATTAATAAGAAATAATATATTTTCCTAACAGGGAGACATTCTCAGGGTGAGGTTGATGTTCCAAATTCCACAAGGCTTATCTTTATTCACGTTGCAGTAGACATCATTAAGATTGTGATAAACTTTTTCTTTTTTTTTAAATATGTTCCTAGAATTTATAATCTCACAGACATTGATTTAAAGCTTCATTTGAAGACTTCCCCTCGCTGTCCATCATCCTCCAGAAGAGACTTTGTGATTACAATGCCATAATTCTTTGTGTTCCTCACTGGCCCGGTTACTATAATCCCACTGTAATCGCTGCAGAGACATGCTTACATGAAAGACGTTTGTATAATGTGTCACTGGGTCGATTTGACGGTTTAAACATGGATGGGAAACTCAGACTCTCGTGTTTTTCGTGACTCTGCAAAAACTGTTGTTTGTATGGCAGTGATGTGTATGATTAGATCTTCTCTTTGCTCCTGTATGGACTCGACAGGACAGTATTATATTGTTATTAATGCCAGTTGATGACCGAGTGTGTAATGAAGGGCTTTATAAACTCCTCATTTTGTATGATTATTGATAAAATTGACAAGACTGCAAAATTTACCGGGGAGGCAAGGTTGGCGGAGACTTAACCGGGGAATTTGTACAATAAAACGCGATTTTACACAGTGTATTTCTTTTTGTGTGTGTGTGTGTATTATTTACTTAGAGACCAGACACTTTGATTTGTCTCTTTAAGCCTCATCTTTAATGTTTAAACCGGCACGACACGGTGAAGTGGGTGGGGTAAGTTTATAGAGGTCACAACAGCAGGAACCGCTTCGATCACATGACAGACTTCAACTGTGCAGAGATGTCGCACAAAATTGTTAATTTGAGAGTGAAGGACGTGAGGTTCCCGACGTCCTTGGAGCAGCACGGCTCAGACGCCATGGTAAGAAGTTTGTGCAGCTCGTTCTCCACGCGCGTGCATGTTCGCATTCACAATCACAAGAATGACACCTTTCCCCCTGTCGTGTCCACGGTGCAGCACACCGACCCGGACTACTCGGCTGCCTATGTGGTCCTCGACACGGACAGCGGCCTTAAAGGTTTTGGCCTCACGTTCACTTTGGGAAAAGGCACCGAGATCGGTAAGATTTACCGGGAAAGGCCTTAAAGACCCACTTTTACGAAGCCACCGCAACAACTTGCTGTTGCGTTCAAGTGCACGCCGTGAGCTCAGAATTTCTACTTCTTAAACGTTCTGAATTTTATCAAAAGGTTTTCGGTAGGGAGAAAAAAAAATCTCAGCTATTTAGACTAAATGTGAAAACGCTGTTTTTTTTTATTAAGCAAAATGACAACTGCTGGGTAGATTTTTACATGAATACAACGGCTCATAACTTACACGACCACATTTTTTAAATGAAACATTAACAATGCAGGATTCAGCCACAATATGGTTAATTGTCGGTGTTTCTATGGCCTACATGCTCCTTAATCATTAAAAAGTTGCAGAGAAAATGACAAATTTTGGATGACTTTTCTAATGTCCAAGCCCTGCACTGCCATCTTGTGGTAGTTTTAGTCGATGCAGTTCCATTACGTCGGTTCACATGCACATCGAAATCAGCTTTACACACACACAAGGGACTGGGCTTGGGCCATTTCTTGCTCTCAGTGTACATGACGGAGTAGACAACGGAGACCACTGACAACATGACACAGACAACAGACATGACAAACAGAGACATGACTGAGGAAACAGACCAAGAATACACAGAAAACAGACAATCAAAACTACTATGAGAGAACAATAAGACTTTAACCATAAATCCTTACAAATGAACAAAAACAAGAATACAAAACTTACTCTTAACTAAGAATAAGAGATCACAACTCAAAGAGAAGGAAAATAAAATAAATTATTTAAAAAATGGGGTGGCACGGTGGTTAGCACTGTTGGTTAGCACTGTTGTCTCACAGCAAGAAGGTCCTGAGTTCAATCCCACCATCATGCCGGGGTCTTTCTGTGTGGAGTTTGCATGTTCTCCCCGTGTTTGCTTGGGTTCTCCCCGGGTACTCCGGCTTCCTCCCACAGTCCAAAAACATGCAATTTGTGGGGATAGGTTAATTGAAAACTCTAAATTGCCCATAGGTGTGAATGCGAGAGTGACTGTCAGTGCGACTGGTTGTCTGTCTATGTGTGTTAGCCTTGCAACAGACTGGCGACCTGTCCAGGGTGTACCCTGCCTCTCGCTCCAAGACAGCTGGGATAGGCTCCAGCGCCCCCCGCAACCCTGAAAAGGTTAAGCGGCTGAGAATGGATGGATGGAAAAAATGACCTAAAGTAAAGTAAATTACTTGTAGCAAAACAAACTGGACAAAACACCGAACATCATAACATGGCTGTCATCTCAGACTCCAAAGTCTCTATCTGTTTAAATGCGGTTTATTAAAATTATAGATCTTTGTTGAAGTTTTGATCTTCATCCAGTTTTTCTTTGTTGCTGGTTGAAACCCCGCAGTGCTGTGTGCTGTCAAGGCCCTTGCGGGACTAGTTGTCGGCAAATCTTTGCAGGAGATTGTGAACAACTTCCGTGGATTTTACCGCCTCCTGACCAGTGATGGCCAGATGCGATGGGTGAGCGTACAAACATAACCAGTAATAAAATATGATGAAAACGGACGTAGGTAAAGCACAACTGTTCGATCCAGTAGAGCCATATTAAAGTCAGGAGTCAGTATAGTACACTATCTTATGTAGTCGAGTGTTTGCTTGTGATTTTTGAAGTAGTGTGTGGCAAATAATTAACTATAAAAAGAGACATATTTAATAAATGCATGATGAAAAATGTGTCTATTAACAAACTGCGGTGTAATCCCCAGTTTTGCTTTTTCTGCCAGTGCCTTTTGCTAGATGTAATTATGACTCTCATGTGTTACAGTTAGGCCCAGAGAAAGGAGTGATCCACCTGGCCACTGCTGCAGTCCTGAATGCTGTGTGGGACCTCTGGGCAAGGGCTGAGGGCAAGGTGGGTAAATCTCAGATGAAGTTTAATAAGTAAAACTTTGTTTCTCTCATAAAGCATCACACATCATGGCTCACAGAGTTTTTCCACAGCCGCTGTGGAAGCTGCTTGTGGACATGGTGAGTCAGAAATCATTTACACCACCGATTTATGTCCAGGATGTGATCACGAGGGAAATATATCATGCCATATATTTGTCAATTCAGGACCCGAAGCAGATTGTGTCTTGCATTGACTTCAGATACATCACTGATGTGCTCACAGAGGACGAAGCTCTGGGTGAGACGGGTTTTTGTCATCTTAGATCAGACACTGTGTCCAGTACGGTTTGAGAAATGCAGTGTTACCAAAACGTCACGCTCCTTCTGTCTTCATTCTTTTCTCAGACATACTTGTAAAAGCACAGGAGGGCAAGAAGCAGAGAGGTGAGCGCACTAATTACTGCCTCTTTAGAAACCAACCAGAGCCCTCTCAGCCACCATAAAAGGCCTATTTATTCCATTTAAACACAATTTAATTATTACATACTTCTTTCTACCAGAGGATCAGATGCTGAAAGAGGGTTATCCTGCATATACCACCTCCTGTGCTTGGCTCGGATACTCAGACCAGCAGCTAAACCAGGTCTCTGTTGTATCATTCAGCAAACATATATACCTAGTTAGGCAAACTACTAACTGTAATGACAGTCGTGTTTTTGTTAAGCTCTGCTCGGATGCTCTTAAAAGCGGCTGGACCAGATTTAAGGTGAAGGTTGGTGCCGATCTAGAGGACGACATACGCAGGTGCCGCCTCATACGGCAAATGATTGGACCCAGTAGCACATTGGTAAGCCTGTTCCCGCCCCTGCATGTGTAATGGAATTTGGAAATTATACCAAAGGGGGTTATTTTTCTGTTAGATGATCGACGCCAACCAGAGATGGGACGTAGCCGAGGCCATAAGTTGGGTGTCCAGACTCGCTGAGGTCAAACCCCTTTGGATCGAGGAGCCCACGTCTCCAGATGACATCCTGGGTCATGCTGCTATTTCTAAGGTGAGAGAATAATTTCTAGTTTTCAGCTTCTACATGCGTATAAAAGGCATTTTTGTGATACACTAAGTACGCGCGTGAAAAATCATTAAAACAAAGCCACCATGAGATACATTTGATGTCTTTTTGAGGTTGTTTTGCATTCCTTAGCAGTCATTTTCAACCTCTATGTTGTTGTGTGTCATTGACTTTATCATTAATATTAAGGTGTAACATTAAACACAAGGACAGGACCCTCTTTCTGTCTGTTAGGCACATTCAGTCATCCATCCGGGGCTGCTGATTGATAAACAACTTTCTTGTTGCAGGCTTTAGCTCCACTGGGTATTGGAGTGGCAACAGGCGAGCAGGTCAGAGCTCAGGTCTGTTCCAACAAGCATATCTTTGATGGGTTACATTTTTAGTTGAGTTCAGTTCAGTTTTCTCTCCAGTGTCACAACAGGGTGATGTTTAAGCAGTTCCTGCAGGCCTCTGCGCTGCAGTTTGTCCAGATAGACAGCTGTAGGCTGGGCAGTGTCAACGAGAACCTGGCTGTGCTGCTGATGGCTTACAAGTTCCGAGGTAAAAGTTCAAGGAATAACAATCGTGAATCATACAGATCCCCCCCAAGGCATGTTTTTTTATAAGTTGCCAAAGGCCCTCAAAGGTTATTAGACAAATCCTGCCTACACACAGGAAACTCGTGGGTTTGTGTTTCTTTTTTCTTAGTGCCTGTGTGTCCTCATGCCGGTGGAGTCGGGCTGTGTGAGCTCGTCCAGCATCTGATTCTGTTTGATTACATCTGCGTGTCTGCAGATCTCAGGAACCGGTGGGAGCAGTGTTTATTTTTATCAACAGTTTGATCTCAGTGATTATAGCCAAACACTGACTTTCATTTTGTTTTCCCCCCAGAATGTGTGAATATGTAGACCACCTCCACGAGCACTTCACTAGTCCTGCGGTGATTCAAAACGCCCACTACATGCCACCGAAGGCAAGGAACTGATTAGGAAGTCAATCTGTATTACTCTGGGAAAAATCAAACAAAACAAAACTTTCTGTTGTTTACAGCTGCTGGTATAGATCGTTCTGCTCCTTGATTTCAGGATCCAGGCTATTCTTGTGAGATGCTGGAGGAATCTGTGAACAGACATGAGTACCCTGAAGGAGACATATGGAAACGGGAAATAAAGAAATAAGGATCATTTTAAACATTTTACATTTGTACAGTACAAACATGGGGGGGGGGTCCTCTGAAATGGTCACATAAATGGACTGGACTGAAAATTTCCAAAGAGAAACTGAAAGTCTTTCAGGAAGGCTGTGGGACTGAAATTAACTTTACCAAGTCTGGTTTTGCTCTATTTCCTGTTAAATCGAATATTTTTCTTCTTACTGAGCAAAGATTTCAGGTTTTAGTGAATCATTTTTTTTTAATAGTCTTTGGGCATTCCTTTATAATGTGCTGTGAGAAAACTGCTGCTGTGAAATTGAGCTATATAAATGAAACTTGAAAAATTATAAGCCAAGCTATAAACCTTGCATTAAGCAATCATATTTGCTTCATAAGCACTTGTCATGTAAATCATCCCTAAAGGATGTCTTCTCTTTGCACCTCAGTTTGCAAATGAATCTTTTTTTTTTTTTTTTTAATTCAAGGCTTTTTGCTGTTATTCCCATTTAAGTGCTTTGTACTTGTGACTGGCCCGCACTGAGATATCCACCCCAAGGACGTTTTGGTCGAAGTGAAAGCAATAAAGTCTTAAGAACTCAAGTTGAAGGTATAACTTTGGATGTTATCTTAAGAGTTGAGGCATGCATCATCAGGGTCACATGAGCCAAGGTTGGATCACCACCAAGGTGTTCAACAACTGAACCTCTCCACTTACCCACCAGTGACATATTCATATTTTTGTACTGAATGTACAACTAGATCGCACTCAAGCTGACAAAGTTAACATCTTTACTTACAGAATTAGATAATTAAACATTTAAAAAACACAAAACAGAGAAACAATTTGAAGGCTTAAAAGAGAGCTCGCTCACAATCAGACAAAAAACTGAACTCTTGAAGCAGCGAAGTGAAGCAGGCATGCATTACAATGAAGAGCATACTACTCATTCGTAACAACGTTGTGACTTGACTTTACACAGCCATCTTCATTTTGATTGTGGGATGTGGGTTGTAGTCGTAGATCTCAAAGTCGTCCGTGCGGAAATCATCGATTTTTTCCACTTTTCTCAGGATCCTCAGTTTGGGGAAGGGTCGGATCTCCCGCTGAAGCTGCACGTTAAACACAAACGAGTGTTATGCAAGTCTGAAATTTTAAAAAAGCAATGAGATACGCAAGAAGCATATTTAACTAACCCACCTGCTCTTTGAGAGGTTCGGTATGGTTGAGGTAAACATGAGCATCTCCCAGGGTGTGAACAAAGTCGCCGGGCTGAAGGGACAGATTAAAAAAAATATATCAGGTGAAGCGATAGAGGGCACACTGCTGGACCAAACCGGTATCAAATATGACAAATATGCACTGGACATACCTTGAGTCCTGTAATGTGTGCAATCATGTAGGTGAGAAGTGAATAGCTGGCAATGTTAAAAGGCACCCCTAAGCCCATATCAGCTGAGCGCTGGTACAGCTGACACGACAGCTCGCCATCGCACACGTAGAACTGGCAGAGTGCGTGGCAGGGGGGGAGCGCCATCCTAGGAAGGTCTGTGACACCACAAGACGTGACATAGATTTACCTCTCGTATAATTCTTCACCAAACAAGATATTAATTAAAGGTCTCCGTTGGCCTCACCTTTGGGGTTCCAAGCGCACATGATGATGCGCCGGTCCTCTGGATTCGTTTTGATGGTGTCAATGACTTTCTGCAGCTGGTCGACACCTTGTCCCGTGTAATCTGTCCAAAAAATGTATTAAAAAAGGAAGAACATGAAAACTTAACATCTCTACAAAAGATTTTCATTTAAAGCAACATTTCTATGTAAGTTAACACCTGTAAAACCACCACTCTGCTGTATGTTTTTCAAAATTTCTGTGCATCTTTTTGAAATATTCAGAATGACTATATAAAGGCTGGCCCTCAATTTCTTTTGAGTGAATAAATTAACTATAAAGTCCAAAAGGTGGATGTTTCCTCAAGCACTTCCAATTGTATGTAGTAATTCAGAGAGTTAGTTGTATAGGCGCCGCATCTACCACAAACAAACCTGCATGTATTTTCCTTCTACTGGGATAACAATACAGACAAATAAAGGGAAAATTATATGCATGGCTACAGTTTGGTGAGCAGAACCGACCCTGACAAAAGTCTTCACAGCTTCATTCAACTGGATGAAAACTGTACCTGCATGCATGTCTGTGTACTCTGCACCAAAGTGCCTCCACTGGAAACCATACACAGGTCCTAGGTCACCCTCCTCTCTTTCAGTGAACCCAAGGTTGTCCAGGAAGTCCCGAGACCCGTTGGCATCCCAAATCTTCACTCCTTTTTCTGACAGCTCCTTGGAATTTGTTGATCCCTGTGACAGATTGCAAAAATATCAGATCTAATTTATACGCTGGGAAGATTTTCATGACTCGTGTGTTTTTTTATTTTTCTGCCAGCCTCACCCTGATGAACCACAGCAGCTCCTCAAGGATCCCTCTCCAGAACACTCGCTTTGTTGTCAACAGGGGAAACTGGTCTGTGAAAATTGATTTTATTTAAAAAGTTACGTGACCTTGCTGAGGAAGCAGCTTTCCTTTGCATAAGCGCATTTATGCATTGATTTTATATTTTAATGGCATGCCAGTTTATACTGGTAGCTCAGGTACAGTGATTAGCAGACTAAAACGGTGCCGATAACTTTTCTGTTTCCAGTACTTTTAAACACATACAATGTCATACTAGCTGGAAACGGTACCTCTCAGGCTGTATCTGACTTGAGCGCCGAAGAGGGACACGACTCCAGTATTGGTTCGGTCCCCCTTTAAGCGGCCGTTCTCCATGATGTGCTCCACCAGACTCAGATATCCTTGTTCATCACAGAAAAATCCAAAGTTTTTCTTCTTCTCGGCCGCCGCCGTCAGCCGCTGCTTTTCCTCTTTCTCGGAGCTGTCCTGCTTCGCCAGCTCTCCGGTGTGTATTTCAGAGGTTGCGGGCATTTTTGTAAATAAAACGTTTCAGCTTTTCCAGCTTCAGAATCAACTGCAGAGAAACGAATTGCCCGCTCGTTTGATTACTCCCGCGCAGAGACGCGCGCTCGCGTGTCACGTGACTGTTGTTAAGGCCGACGTCACGGGTGACGTTGCCGAGGTATCTCCGGGTGTAAATGCTCCTGAACAAACAACGACGGCGGAACTAGTAACTTTCTTTAGGAACACCTCCCTTAGCCAGACACCAATTAGGGTTAAAAGGGGCCGCAAATCTTTAAACGCTAATAAAGTGGACAGTGTAGCGGTTCTCCCAGGCGGTATTATAAAGGGTAGTGTCCCGGCATCCATGAAAAAGAAGACTTACGAGGTTGAGGGGAGTTGGGAGTTAAGAGTAAGGTAGCTAGCTGATGATTAAACATGACAGTTTGTTCTGTCTGATATATTTCATAAAATACACACGTTAGCCCAGTGGCTAGCTACAGGCACTACATTCTGTAATATGCATTATATATGGTTAAAATACATCAATTGCAGTAAGTATACATGTTCCATATAAATACAGTCCATAACTTCATTTTCTTTAGCCCACATAATTAAACATTTCAGTTACCTAATGTGCAGTCAATGCATCTCGAGTTTTTTGCATAACCATTTCAAAATACTACTAAAATTAAAATGAGAGAACAATTCATATGTCACAATAAGCTGCCACATAAATTATTTGTGCCAGTGCAAAATATAGTTGCTCTGCCACAAGACACAGGAGAACACCATAGGCCTAAACCCTGCAGGCCTGACAACAGGAGGTGTATCACTTCCTGTTTTCCACCTGGAGGCAGTATTTACATTGCAATCTGCCTCTGGTGGCTTTTTGGTACCAACTGTAATATTTGCTGGTACCCTCATTGTTTTGACACACAAAACAACGACTACACTACCCGCTAACTACACAAGACAACACGGTACACTAACTATACACTCCACGCTAAAAATCACAAATCTCCCACATCTCAAAACTCGCCATCAATAGCGCGCTCTCTCGCCACCGTCACCCCTAAAACTTTCCCCTCTTCCTAAACAACCAAATCCCACGTGTATATATCGGGTGGGTTAATTTGGTCGAGTAGAAAATGCAGTTTTTCCCATTTCTTCCCGCACTAAACGTGAAGATAGTATTTTTTTTTCTTTAAAAAAAAATAATCATAACTCTGGTTTTAGTGGCCTATCAGTAAAATTTAACAACCAGCAAATTGGCTGAAGTCCGAACTTTCAACACTAATTGAAATGGAAACTTGGTGCCATGTCGTCTTAAATCGGTCATGTGACCTCGAGGTGCGGCGCGTAAAAGTGATTTGATTTGATTTGGCACAATTATAGCCATCGGTGGCTACAACAAGAAAAGAAGAAAAAAAAACCAGACATTATGGGCACATGGAGGAACAAAATATTAAATGGATTCTGACTGACTTTTGCGAGACCCCGCCATATGGTTGAAAAATCTAGATTTAGGCAATTTTGTAAAACAACCTTGTTTGTGTATATCCAGAGCAACTCATGACGCTTGGTGTCTTTGTTTCATAAGTCTCAGGATCGACCCATATATAAAATATTTTGCAAGAGCTCGCAAAAGTAAGTCAGGATTCATTAAAAGGAAAATTTCCTCCATGTCCCGGGGCTGCGTAAGAAATAAAGCTGGTCCTCGCCATTTTTTTATGGTGAAGGGGCGTGTGTGTGTGTGTGTGTGGGGGGGGGCACTATGCAATATATTCATTTATAGAATTTATATTCAGTGTTAATTGTATCTAGCTGATTTCAATAAACAACACTGTGGCACCAGGGGTGCCAGGAGATTAGATAGTTGACTATTTACTTACTGAAGTATATTTTCACAAAATATTTAAAAGGTACTTTATTTAATACAACATGCTGTTTTGTATAAAACTATACACAAAGCAAGCTATGAAATATTACTGCTTTGAAAACTAAATCCAAAGGTAATTGTGACATAAAAAAAAAAAATCAAAACAGTGGTTTGAGATTGTACATTGTTTTATTGCGGAGACATTTAAAAAAAAATCTAAGCATCTAAATACACGAACGTAAACAACATAAACTGTGCATATGAAGGTTTAGAGGTCTATGCGGTGCATTTTCAAGTATTTTACAGATCAGCTTAATTGTGCACGAGGAAACCTGATTGTCCTGGACTCTTCAGTCTGCATAAAGAAACTGTTTCCATGGTGGTATGATCACGTTACTCCATTCCTGTGCAGAAAAGAACTATTAAGTCTTACATTATGTAAGTGTACAGACGATTAAAGAAACCCCACATAAATAATGTAATTAGAGATTGATTTCATGTGGATCCAATTCATTTTTTTTTTAAACAAATCAATAAACAGAGGAATGCATGACTGCTTTTCACACTATCATCTTGGACTGCAACATAGTATCCAGTCTGCAGCAATCAAAGTGGAAAGCGCTTTCAAATGATCGCAGTTCATTTGGGTCAATTTCAATTTGGAACTCTGCCAGGTGATGCTGGGAGCCAAATACTGCACTAAGGAACCACAGTCGTCGGATCAATACCTTTTATCTGCCGTTTATATAGTGTCAGAGCCTCTTGAGCAACATTTTGGATGAAAGCAGGGTCATCCACCTCCAGATCTGCTGGGACCAGTATGGTTACTGGAGCTGAATCCATTACGGAGACAGTGACACTGCTGTCTGCTTTAGGCTTGTTATTCTTCATCTGTTGCTGTGAACTTACCTAAAAGATGAGACATAGCGGTCTGGCTCAAAATAAGATTGTCGACAGCCAAAATAATCATGAAATTTCTGCTCTGGTCTTAAAACTTATTTTGGGAGTTTTGCATTTATCATTTTGTCATTTTGGGGATGAAATATATACAAATATGTATTATAATATTTAAATAACAGCAATATTGCTATGAAGTATCAAGCCTAATCCTTGTTGCTATTCCTACCAAAGAGAAGTATTAAAATGCTCTTCATATGGTGCAACACTAATAAAATCTTCTCAATTTATACAGCAAAGATAAAGATGCAGCATCACTAACCACATACCATGATCACACTGAAGATGCTGTGTGGGTTCACTGTGCTGTTGGACAGCTGGCTGACCCAGCCATACTTGTCATGCATGCTGCTGAGCCACATCTGAGTGTCTGCCGTGTGTCTGTGGACCAGCTGCAGCCTGCCGTCGTACTGCTGACGGGAGGCATTCAATAGCATGTACATCTCCTCCATCTCAGAGTGCAACTGCTGCACGCTGGGGCATGCTGTAAAAGGAGGCAGAAATCCAGATGTGCAGGTTGAACTAAATTACTTTTTTTTTTTTTTTGCATTATTCCCGATCAAAGAATTTTAAGCATCTATCTAAAAGGTGTTGAAACCATTTTTTAAACCTCTCAGTCAAGAGAAAATTAATAACTTTAACATCGAATGAACCATTTAAGTAAAGCCTCAAAAATGCCCAAAACAAGTTGATTCCTGTTTCTCAGATGTGAATGTTCTGTTTTTATGTCTCTTAAATCATTTTAATTTGACCAATTTGTTGGATTTGGACTGTTTGTCAGACACATGTGGGCATTGAGGCTCTAGTAAATTGAGACAGACATTTTTTGTTTTTCATTGTTGTCCTCATTTTTAACATAAAAATAAAACCCCAACTAAATCTGTGTTG
>VURO01050107.1:0-11503 GCA_015108175.1 Pelvicachromis taeniatus | reverse complement strand
AAGCTGGCCTCTGCTTTTCATTTCCCCTTTTAGGGCTCTGCTTGTGTTCGTGGAGAAGTAGACGCTGACTTAAATGGAGTCTGATGAGTGCTGTCCCTTTGCTTTCTACTGTCTGTTTAATCTTACTCTCACTCTCTCGTCTTCTGTCTCTGTAGGATCAGGCTGCCAAAGACAAGGCCCTCCAGAGCATGGCCACCATGTCATCAGCCCAGATCATATCACCCACAGCCTTCCAGAACAAGATGGCTTTCCAGGGCCTCTCTAGGCCAGCTTACCCCACTAGTGGTGGGGTGAGTTTTCGTGTCTTCCTAAAAACCTGAGCAGCAGCTGCATTTGTATAGAAAATATCAGTAAAGTCCTTAAAAGGATTTTGTGGGTTTAATGCAAATGTTTTAGAAAAACCATATACTTGTATATGTTAATCATATTCCGGTAGGCGAGTTATTTGGTGAATTCAGATTGTCTGCTTACAACATTAAAATTGTCATTAATTAATAATTAATTAATATATATAGTGTGTGTCTGGATCACAGGACATCATTCTGTTTTTCTTTTTGACTTTCTGAACAAATTTAAGCTTTATTTCTTTTAAGAAGTACTCGTCAGCTCAGGCTTACATCTTGAATACATAATAAGCACCTCGGTGTGACGATTACTATCATGATGCAACAATTTAACGCTCTTTCCATTCTCTCTGTTTTGTAAGTTTTGGCATGGGGCACTTCCAGCACAACCAGGAAGCCATGAAGAGTAAGTAGTCGTTGGTTCTTTTCCTCAGTGCTGTCTATCATTAGTTTCTCATGCTATAAGTTTATTAACCATCAGATGAATTTCACCCGGGGAATTAATCTCAGAGCAAATGAAAACACATCAGTGCAATTATAAAGAAAAGTCCTCAGCTGCCTGACATTCAGCATACCACTCTAGCTCCTGCGTCTTTAGAGGTCAGGTGATCCAATTAGTATATGAGAAGGGGTTATGAGACCAAGATGGTGCATAATGTTTCTCCCCCTCTCTTGTCTGTCTCTTCTCTCCAGCATTAAGCCCTTTTCCCAACAGAGTTATGCCATGCAAGCGTCTGGCCCGGCCCCGATAACAGGTGGGTGCTCTTTCTTTCCTCCGCCGTGTTGACAGAAGGCTGTCGTGTCAGCAAAGTGACGAGACAACCCAGCTCATCATAAAGAGCTTGCATAGAGCTCACACAAATCGCAGCAATTTTGCTGCATTATCAACTTTTACTCAAGTCACACTCAAACGACACGTTCACATGGTTGCGGCCTTTTCTTCTGCAGTTTATGATAACACACAGGGGCTGTCCATGTCTCCTGGTGCCCCCCCTTGGCAGGGTCGAAGTATCGCCAGCTCCAAGCTGCGAATGCTGGAGTTCTCCGCCTTCCTAGAGCAACCTCAAGACCCAGAGACTGTGAGTAAAGTGGATCCATCAGTGGTTTAGTTAGAGTTATTATTACCATGGTTGAAACAAAGACTTACTCTTAAACAATGAAAATGAATAAATAAAATAATCCTGCTCGCTTCATTTACACCTGACAGTGGTCCAATAAGTAACTTTTCTGCTGCTTTTGATTTGATTTTATGGAAAAAGCCGATGTTAAAAGCTAATCTGGCAGTTGAAAACTGCATTGAACTACGCAAGTGTGACTGCAACTATAAAAAGATCATGAGATGAACTCAAAGAATACACACAACACATCAGATCTTCAGGAATTTTGCAAGTGGAAAGAAAAAGGGTGGAACCCTTGAGACAGGTGATGGGATATCAGAATAAAGGCGATCAAATGGCTGGCCTGTTATAACAGATGTCAGATAGCAGCCGACAGAGAGCTCGGCATTCAGCAAATGAAACATTTGCCATTTCTGGATGCGTTCATTTCCTGATATGCACTTTTGTTTCTCCAGTTCAACAAGCACCTGTTTGTGCATATCGGCCAGTCCAATCCGAGCTACAGCGACCCCTATCTGGAGTCAGTGGACATCAGGCAGATCTATGACAAGTTCCCAGAGAAGAAAGGGGGCCTGAAAGAGCTGTTTGACAAGGGGCCACCCAACGCTTTCTTTCTCGTCAAGTTCTGGGTAAAGCATTTCTCCGCATTTGGTTTTATTATCTCTTTATAGTGTTATATGAGCTTCCCTTGTTTCTTCCTTCTAAGCTCATTTCATTTATCTCAAACCTAATTTCAAATCAAAATCACTATAATTGCACTATAATTTTTCACTCTATATAAAGACCGCTGTGATAGCTTTGTGTGGCATGTTTTATACATCACCGTATAATCCTCCTGAAGTCATGAAGGTGAAGTGAGAGTACAGTGAATGCTCTTGTTAATGTTTTGTAGCACCTGTTGGCTGTTAATGGCCTTGCGGTGTTAACTGTGTTGAGATAGTTTAAGCATTGGAGTTAAATGAACTTAAGTGTGATTTAGGGCTAGAATGAATGGAAAGTCACGGCTCCCTGACCCGATTGGTGGTTTATATGCCAGTAAAGAAGGCCTTACTGTGCCTTGTGCATATTTGTATATTTGCCTGTGATGTGTGTGTGTGTGTGAGTGTGTGTGACAGGAACCTTGGGGAGAGTGGCAGGCCTGATCTTTCACTAGGAGAAATGTGATCCGAGACACCTGTTTCTGCACTATTAGACTGACCAACCCTCATACCCCCTCCTTATATTCGTATTTATAGATAAGCCCCACCAAAAGTACACACACACACACACACACACACACACACACACAACGACTCAGTCCCATTACCCTCACCATTACACACTGAGAGTAATTTAGGGAATAAAGCACGATGACAAAGTCAACATAAGATACAAGCAGACAAATAGATGGTAGTGAGGTTCCCAATTATCCACTGGAAATCAAAGGAAACTCCAAGTTGAGCACATAAAAATGGGACAAAAAAGAGAGAAAGAGAGCGAGAGACACAGACATTGACTTTCTTCATTCTTTTGATTTGTTTCTCTGGCCATGTTGCTTATAGTATTTACATCATTTCTTCACTTTATTTCAAATAAAATCACTTTTAAAAGGACCGACTCTGAAGTAAATAAATCACAGAAAATCAAGGCTGGACAACCTCTGTACCAGTGGCTGTGGTAGAGCAGGTCATCTACTAACCTGAAGGTTGGTGGTTCAATCACTGGTTCCCTGGTTACTCCAGTCAAAGTATTTTTGTACAAGATACTGAACCCCAAGTTGTTCTCTGATGGATTCATCCAAGATAGAAAAATAGAAAAAAATGTGCTTGTATGAATGAGGATGGTGTAGTGTAATAAAACAACCAGTCTATTCACCGGTAAGACTTACTGAGTTTATAAGAATCCAACAACAATATAAAACGTAACCATGAGACAGATCAGGTTTATGTATTATTTTAGTGTGTCAAGGGTTATGCGGGGGTTACCATAATGCTTAATCTATGATACAAACACATCCAAAGCAGAGGTTTTGCTGTGTGAGACAGACGTCAGCGGTCAGTTTTTCCCACTGATGTTCAGTAAACAGATCAGCATCCAACTGCCATGGCAGGTGCCGAATGGGACACGGTGGGTTGGTGTGGAATTACCTTTAAGCTTAAAATGAGCTGAAAGTATGGTGTGTTTGAGGAGAAGCGTTGTAAATGGTCATAGGTTTTATACAACACTGTATATACTTTCACCACTTTGCTGTGTTGCTTGACTGTTGCTGGCTGAGGCAAAATGTAGGCTGAAGTGACAAAGTAACGGAAAACAATCAATTCCTACCGGCTTAACAAATTACTGGCTCGTTTCACACAAAAATATGCCATGTCAAGGTGACACGGTATAATATAGCTTTAACTGCTGCTGTGTGAGGCCTCCAAAGATGCTGTATGTCAGGTTCAAAGCATCCGATTCCACCAGATGACTTTGTATGTATGGCATTACCCTTCTCACATGCTTGACTTACATATTATTTATTGTAGACAGATAAAAGACATTGGTGAGTGGCACCATATTGGAAGGAGTTTACTCCAGGGTTGGGAAGAGCAGCTGGTCGAGCTGTGGCATTTGAATCGGGGGCGAGAGGAAGAAGGGGATGAGTAGCCCTGCCATATATCATGAAAGAAAAGAGAGCAAGACAGCAATAACGGGCAGGAGGTAGAAATAGAGACACAGACGGTGTGAACAAGAGATGGGGATAGCAGGAGAAATGTTGGGTGGCATTAACCCAACAAGTCATCAGTGAAATATTACTCTCTTGATTCATGTCAGAGCCTGGTGGAGTCAACAGTTATGACATATCCAACTTGCTAGACGAAAACAAGCTCATAACACTGCCCCCCCCCCCCAAGTCTGTTCATTTTATCATGTCCCAAGGGGGTCCTCCAATTCTCAAGGCATCCATGACAAAACCCTGAAATGCTGCAAAAACAGCTGGGTATTTCAACAGCTACAGTGGAAAAAAACCCAGAAAAGACGCTCTTGGCCATGAGAATAAGCAAAATGAAATCCTTAACACATCTGAAAATATGATAACCTTATTTAAGCCATTGTAAAAGATGGAAAGAGGCTATTTGATATCACTGCAGCCATATAGCCACATAGCAGGTTGTGACTTCGGGGTGTGCTGAGGCGCAGGTTGGCATGGTGATGGTGACAGGCGGCTGACCCGTCTCCAAAGCTATGGTATTCTAGATTGAATTTCCAGCAAACCTCCCTGTCGGCCACTCTCTGCCCTGCTCCTCTCCCCATCTTCTTCTCCTTCACCCCCTCGGCGCCCGTGGCCCTGTCCTAACGGATTGTCTCACGCCTTTGAAGTGCAGAGGGAATCTGATTTGAGCTGGCTCTGCTAAATTGTTACACAGCCAGCCTGCCCACCATGATCTAATCAGCCAATTGCATGCTGCTGATTGTAATTGGATGAATTCCCTCGCAGGCTGTTAGGGAAGCAGGGAATGGCAGTTTGAGGAGGGTCACTAGGCCCCAGGGATGAAGACAAATAGAGGAATTACATGAGCCAGGGATGAAGATGAACGGGGTGATGAAGACATGAGAGGAGGCCGAGCGGTGTCTCAATGGCCCATTAGGAGACAAGAGCCCGACAGGGGAAAAGGTAAAGCAGCTCAGCTGTCTGACAGAGGAGGCGTCACCTCAGTCTGATCCAAAATCTGATTATGCTCACCTCAGTTCAAACTTGAGTTAGTGGGGGGGGGATTAGAGGTGGGTGAGCGTGATTCATGTGCGAATAAAGAAAGTTCAATCTAAGCCACCTTTGAACTTGTGAGGCCATATTCTTCTCATAGACAACGGTTCAGCATTCCAGCACTTTCAGTTATTGCTTATGACAGATGTCAAAATTGCTTCTTTTTCACAATCTAACCAATCGTCCAGCCTCGGGCGGTTACATATGATATACCTTTTGTGACTTTTGATTACATTACAGGTCCAGGATAAATTCAACAGATGCTTCTTGTAAGTTGAGTAAACACAATGCTGCTGGAATCCTCAGCAAAATCACATGTTATCATCTTGCACGCTAATACATACAATGAGGTAGAGGAACTATCTGAGCCATGAAGATGAACGGGGTGATGAAGAGATGAGAGGAAGCTGGGCGGTCCATCTTGGTAATCTTTAGGCTGGATTTGACTTGGGTAAATAAGGATCTGTCCTGTAAGCACTTCTTGGCTTACCAAGGTTACCTCTCAAGCTTTGTTGAGCCGGAGCACCTTTGACGCAGAGATCCATAGGTGTGGAAATGTATAGATTACAGAGCTGTATGAACTGTTTATCCTCAAGTATGTGGATGTGAAGTGTGGCGCATGGGTAGTGCGCACATCTCCATCTAAAGGGGGTGACGTTTGTAGGTCTTTATACCCCACCAAGCTGTTTTAATCGCCATGGTTCCCCTTGGCCAAGTATATATTAACACATTATCTCTTTCTTCCTTCCAGGCGGATCTTAGTGTAAACCTGCAGGATGACAGCAGCTTCTTTTATGGTGTGTCCAGCCAGTACGAGAGCTCTGAGAACATGATTATCACCTCATCCACCAAGGTCTGTTCCTTTGGCAAACAGGTGGTGGAGAAAGTCGAGGTAAGAATGTGATACTGGAAGGTGTCAAGTGTCATTTGTTATGTCAACTTTTATTAGCGTATATACACGAATGCTGACATATTATTGGAATTTTTTGCATATTTTGCAGCATAAAATATTTTGCAGCACAAAATATGCAAAATATGTTGTTCTTACTTTTTCCAACCTATTCATCCAAATATGCCCACTGGGCGGTGAGTCAGGCTTCCTCTTATTTGTTTGGGGTCCCTTAGAGCATTAAAGGAGAGATGTTATCTAGCAGATGTGGCTAACTTCTTGGCTTGGAGCAATGCTGTCTTCTGAGTTTATTAAAGAGGCCCTTTGAAATATTTATGACACAAGCAGAAAAGACATTTTATAATTTTGTAGCTGTTCCTTTTTATAAGAATTGTTTAGGAAAAAAACTCTTGTTGGACCAATAAATGTCATGTAACCTGTAATTCTAGATCTTGTCACTCTGGAAATGTATCCAGCAACAGACCGAGATATCTCTACATGGTAGTCAGGAATAAGAAAAATTTAATTTGCAGCTTTTTGTTAAATAACATAAGATTTTATATCGCTATTAAAAATGTTCTATTGAGAAGATGTGACTTTCATCCAAAACTAGATGCAGTTGAAGGACTGTATTACAAGAGTATTTTTTTAGTCATTGTTGATTACATTTTTAGTTGGTGACATATCAATATTTACATTAATTTTAAAAAAGATGACCATTTGTAATGTTTATTTGCTTAATTTTTTAAGCAACTTTTACTAGTCGGCCATCATTTTTCTGTAAATATCTTTTTTTAGTTCAGCTGTTTTACAAAATTGACACCTTCTGCATTTCCCGTTTATTGGCAGTAAAGTATATATTCAGGAAGTTTGCGTCACCGATTGAATGATGGTGGAGTGATGTTACGACATAAAGAGGTCATGACCACATCAAAACCCACAATTATCACACTGAGGAGTGAATAACTGCCACCGCAGATTCCAGTCAGTTACCGCTGATCTGTGGTCTGTAAACTGACGCGATTCACAAGTTTCCCCAACATGAATAACTGTTATGTTTCCCGTTAACCGTACACAATAGCCGCCCCGCCCCCACTCGCTGCTGATGGATTGTACAATATAAACACATACACACATATCCCTAGGTAGAGCCATCTGCCTCAATAGGCCACATGATGATATTTAATGGCTTCATTATTTGATTACAGTTGTCACAAGAAATATGTTTATTGTCAAATCTGGCATGCCATATCCCGCATTAGGTATATTATATTACAAACAATACTGCTTGACCACATACAGTAGACCTAGACGTTCACATCCAATGCATCCATTTGAGTTTCAGTGGGCTTGCGATTCTGCAACAGATTTCACATTTCATACATAAATGCGTTTTTAAAATTCTCTTTCAGTTTGATGTATGTTCACAAATATTGAACTTAACTCGTATGTGTCTGTTCCCCTAGACGGAGTACGCGCGCTTTGAAAATGGACGCTATGTGTTTCGGATCCACCGCTCTCCGTTGTGTGAATACATGATCAACTTTATCCACAAGCTTAAACACCTGCCGGAGAAGTACATGATGAACAGTGTACTGGAAAACTTCACCATCTTACAGGTACCAACTTTCAAGTCTGTGTAGTATGTATAAAACTACAGCTTACCTTTCCCCAGGATGTTACTGAGGAGAAATAAGCTTCTTCTCTTAAGCTGCACTGATAGCATATATTTCAGACTCAAATTATGAGCAGCAGAGTGGAGTAAAAGTATTTCACATCACAACTCAGAAACTAGACTAAAAATAAACAGCTGAGTCAGCTAGTAAATACTAATGGAGAATTTCCACACTATTTCAACCTGGATTCACTTGCTAACTAATTACAAATATGCAACAACAGAAAATAAGCAGATTTTAAACTTTATATAGGGTGAGAATAAGGTTAGTAGCAGTGTTAAGTTTAACAGCAAATTTTGGTTTTGGCATCTCAATTCTTTTTGTTTTAGTCTATAGTTTTAGTTGAATAAATCAAATCAAACGTTTATTCAGTTGACTAAAGTAAGAAGCGTAAAGGTTTCGGTTCACACAGTCAGTCTTTTTTTAAGGGTCTTATTTTCCATATCAAACGCAAACTGTGTCTAGTCTTGTCTTCCTCCCAAGCGTTGACATTTTGTCATGATTTTATGGGAAACAAGGAGCTTGGAAGCTAGCTGTTACCCACCCCCCCACCACAATAAAAAGGTGTACTGTTACTGGGGGCAGATAAAATTTGCATGTCTAATCATAGGAGATTAGTTCTGATTGGATGACTTCCAAATTCGTCCTACCTTTCTACACAACTTAATTAGTTCTGATTGGATCTCATCTCTCCAGAATATTTTCATCTTATTATTTGTTGACAAGCGTGTCAATAGTTGTCATCATAGTTTTTGTCCTCCTGCATTAGTGCATCAGTCTTGACCTTATTTCATCAGAAAATAAAGGTTATTAACAAAAACTATAATGAAAATTATTAGACAATAAAATTAACAGTGGTTAGCAGAGATATATATATATATATATATATATATAGTTAGTTAGTATGTTTTTTGCTGTTAGCACAGATCTACTGAGAACATTTTCTGTGTGGTGTAGTAAACACAATATCTAGTTTTTAATTTGATATGAGCCACTGTTGTCTAATACATCCTTGCTCTGCAATGCATTTGCTGTACTTTATCATTCATGGATTCCAATCATAGCGCTGTGTGATGATAAGCACACAGGGCCACGTGTATTAACAGCATTTGCGGAGGCACTTTCTCTCAAATTTAGAGCTCTTTTTGTAGACTTCACCCCGCTTTGTAACGGGTGTGAAGCAGGAAATGTGGTATTTCCATTGCTTAACAATGACAGACCAGAAACAGCTGGAAACATTTTTATTTTATGCCTTCTAGTTGGACTTTTCTGAATAAGCCGGTGTGCTCCTCAGTGGATAGTGGGGTGTATTGTCATAGTAACCAGGGGGTCCTGAAAGACAGGGTGTAAAAAAAAAAGTGTTCCCTCTACTGGAGGCTCCATTCCTACACTCCTACCAAAGGCACAATGACCATATTGAGCCCACACCGATGACTACATGGCAGCATGTCATTAGGTTTCTCAATGGGGTGATTTAGCTCATATGAACCACAAACATCTCATACACAGATGTTCACATGCATATAGATGACCAATACACACAGACAATACTGCAGGGCTGAGCACAATGATGTGACAAAAGTTGCTTTCAGTAAAACATAAGTTTTTTTTCCTGTTATGTTATGCATGTAGCCTTTCCATAAATGCCAAGTATCTTTTAGATACATGTCAGCCTTATGTATAGAATAGCACCATTTCAACCAGGGGATTGTGTGTCTCAGTTACTCATTATTAGTGTGTATGTGTCAGTAATTAGTCAGTGTATTTAACTAATGAACTGGCCGGGGAGACTAGTTAGGGTTTGGTGTCTAGGCTCTAAGCTCATCACTCTACGTGAATATGCTATATTTAAAACTGGGAAGTGATAAGTAAGTACGCCCAGCCTGAAGGTGGATGCTGGGCTGGGGGAGAGGTTGAGACAGCGAGCACTGATGCAGTGAACTGGTGGCAATGTGAGCACCGGGAAACTTTACTGCTTAAATCAACTGCCAAATTGGGAGGGTGTATTCGGTATCGGCGTGAGAAGAGGGAGGCATGTTACGTGGGTATGACGCAGTGCAGCTCGAGTTTCCTGCCTAAACTGGCTGGCGGGCTCATTTCATTAGTGATGTAGCAGAAAGCCACGGCTCCGTCAGAACCACAAACAAAAAATAAACCTGCAGTTATTAAATCGGTGTTGTCCAGACTGTGGGTAAATTTACATCGTAAGTAAAGACACGACGAACGAAGCTTCGCAATTTGACACCAGTTTGTGTTTGTCTACAGGTGGTGACTAACAGGGACACACTGGAGACCCTGCTGTGCATAGCCTACGTCTTCGAGGTGTCTACTAGTGAGCACGGTGCACAGCATCATATTTACAGGCTAGTCAAAGACTGACACGGCCTCTCACTCTGAACTTACCAGTTTTAGACCCATTGTAGCACACCGGTGAGCAACAACACTAAACAATAGACTATTTCCTCCACAAGATGAAATCATACGAGGCGGTCGGGAGCCTGGAGAAGCACAGGCTGTGACGGTTTGTGCAGGAACACAACTACTGCTGAACAAGAGTTAGATTTGGGACTGTGGAAGTTGAAACTGGCTGTGTGTGAAGAGGAGGACCACTGTGTACACTGTGGTCTCTATGCCAAAGGAGCCAAGCATAGCCAAGAAGACCTGCATGAGAGAGTTGTAATTGGTGGTGTTGTTCCATCTCATTTTTACTAGCGCTTGTTTTTAAATTTAGATTCTTTTACACACATGCATGTGCAGGGGATGTTTGTGACAGAGAAGTCTGGCTGCCTCAGGGTGCCATCTAGTGACTTAAATATAAATATATATAAAAATGGGAAAAATAATAAAAAATATACAGAGAATCCCTCTTTTGCACATCTAAAAGAAAAAAAAAATCACTGTTTTCTGTGCCAATGTTTCGTGTTACTGGCGCGATTATGTACAGTGCCACAGCCTTCTCTTCTTAACAGAGTTACGTTGACAGGTGGCTAAAACGATTTAAAAGAACTTGTATTCACTTTGTTTGATGTTGAATGTTTCTTGTCTTACTGTTTTTTGATTGAAAACTGTCTGACTGCAACAAAAGGCACATAATAACACTGCTAACTTGAACCAGATTTGGACTTGTAAGCCGATTACCGAAGTTGTCTGCATCTGTAACTTGCCCTGAGGTGTCACATGAAAATACAAGTGTTTCTTACATAAGTCCTCACTGGTTTTGTAGTATTTCCACAAACTGCTACACGCTGCTTAAATGTGTTTAGGACAATTATAAAATGTGCAGGATTTCACAGAGCTGTCAAAGAGACTTTCCTTTGAGAGCTATTTAGAGCTTTCCCAGTAAGTTGTGTGCACACTGGAAAGGTGATCAAAAATATACTGAACGTTATAAGTGTGCATAGTAAATCACTTTACTTTTGGTAGGTGCTGTTGATGGACACCATACTGTTCTATAGTGGATGAACAGCCTCATGCTGAAGAAGGTCAAAACTAATTGTAGATGGCACTGCTTTTGCTCCAGTAAGACCCCAGAAACCAAAAAGGTAAACATTTAAGGGTGCAGGTTAAACCGACTGAGAACTGATTAACCTGTTGGTCGTTCATTTTCTCTGATTATCAGTGTAGATAGGTTTGTGTAAGCAAATCATTACATCTAAGAGGCTAAAGTAAAGACCCTAAAGTGTCTATTATTTTGCTAAATGACTGGCTAAAATCATGAATTACTTTTTAATATAGCTGTGTAACAACACTTT
>VURO01050106.1:0-10156 GCA_015108175.1 Pelvicachromis taeniatus | reverse complement strand
CCCCCCCCTTCCCTTCTCTTCCCACTTAAATTACCATATAACTAAACTTTGGCCTGATGGTGGGAGTTAAATTCAGCAGGATAAAGTGACCGCAGGGTCTGCCTCTTTAAAGTTTGCTTTAAAAATAAATATTATTAAATTCAAAGGCCAAAGAAATCTAAAACTGTTTCATTAAGAATCCTCAATCAAACCTTCAGCTGGCCAGAAAAAGATGAATTTCATGAGATTGATTGGTGAGGTTCTCTTGCATTGTGGATGCTGTCAAAATGCAAATGAGGGGCCATTGTACCCTGGAAACCCCACCAGCCATCAGTTACTGCTACTACCCCACACAGGCAGACTAATTAACCTGTCATTACCCACACCTGCGCGTGCCAAAGCAACGATCTCATCAGCAGCAGAATTGATTTTCTCTCGTCTGTATTTGCCAGTGAAGTGAGGGTCATTTTTCTAAGCCTGTCATTTTTCAATTTGTTTGATCGTCCCCAGCTGGATCGGGTCGGGCCGGCTGCTGCTTCTCCTGGCGAAAGAAGGAAAGAGAGATCGGACCTGAACGTGCCAGAAGATTGTTTAAAATGTTGACACGATAGAGATGAACAAATCATGTTTAACATACCCAGGATGTCATTTTCATACCTGGCCTTACTTACTTTGTTACTTACTGGTCATGCAAAGGTGGTAATCACATCAGCTTGTCAACCTAGGATTTCCCCATTTAGCTGAGCAGCATCTGACCAATTAGAAGCATGGACAGTTAAATTGGTACCAGAGCAGCTGATCTCATGGATTAAGATCAAATTATAATATTATAAAGTTTTACACACCATTGTGTGAGTGTTTATTAGAGAGAGAGAGAGAGAGAGAGAGAGAGAGAGAGAGAGAGAGAGAGAGAGAGAGAGAGAAAGAAAAGTACTGTACAGGATGGCCAACCACGACACGCCAACAGTTAAATCTCATCTGAACTGGGTAAGAGAACCCAGAACCGATCTGATACCAAAGTTCTGAAATCCATTTTTGTTTTCCTTTGATATTAGAGGCCTTGTATGTCCCGAGGCAGCAATCATAGCTGGCAGGGGCAGCATACAAGTGTTCTAGTGTATCCTGAAGAAGAAGAAAATTGCCTACAAGCTCAGGAAAAGCTACAAGTGGTAAAAGTATTTTTGGATCATAATTTTTAGCATTATGACAAAAAGACTGAATGATCAGCAACGCTTTCACTTAACACACCTTCTCCCAGGCATAACAATTAAGTTTAACATCTCGTATCTATCTATCTATCTATCTATCTATCTATCTATCTATCTATCTATCTATCTATCTATCTATCTATCTATCTATCTATCTATCTATCTATCTATCTATCTATACATAAATATATATATATAAACAATGTATAGCTCTGGTGTGACTTTGGATGCAAATGAAAATGGAAATTTATATAGCAGCAATGTCTGGAGGGTTAGTGACATTTTATCAGTTGATATATAATGGTGGTTAGCTAATAAGCTATGCTTAGACTAATATAAGCACAATAGCATGTAGGATGTAGGATGAGAGTTAAAATGTTGTCAGGTGAAGTTCATGTTGAAGGTCCCTGACAGGGAGAAGAAACCAAAAAGCGAACAAAACCTCAACCAAGAGAAGAACATGAGGCTATTTATTAATATATTGCTGCATATTTGGATTACTATGAAAAAGTCCTGATCCTAAGCTGAGTGTTCCCATTGAAATCCTAGTCAACCAGAGAGCAATTCTTTTCTGAAGTGATTGAATATATGGTGTCCAGGACACCATAAGCCAATCTAACTGCTGTTTCTATTAGATAAAGTCCCATGACGTCAAAACAACAACAGCCTCAATTAACACAATAGGCTAATAATAGGCAGATATATCAATATTATAGCCTGTATTATTTCTTATACCACAATAACGCCTACAACAATTCTATTTCTTCCACGCAGTACAAACAAACCAGTAAATAAAGTAAAAATAAAGGAATAAAGTAAAAATTTACTTTAAAAAAAAAACTCTTAAAATCTCCTCTCTGAGGAAGTTTCTTCCAGGAATGGCAACACTAGAATCAATAAGTGGTTTTGTACCCTTTGATCTGTTATATGGGGTTACCATGAAGATGTATCCCATCAAAAACATCTTCATAATCTTGAAAACCTAGGATTAAAACTCAATCTACCTCGATAACCACAAATCAGATCAGAGTGTCAGCTGCTAAAGGAACCATCGTGCATTGTATTCTGCACTTCAGTCACTCAAAAGTTCACCCTTTATCCTCTGTATGTCTTTTAAAACAAACTTCCAGGCCTAAAACATGCACATGATGTACACCTCTGCTTGGGTAACACCGAACTTTGTCCCCTAATCCTTTCAAATATTTAAGTTTCCAGTTGCCTGACATACTGTAAGAGTGTTCTCTGAAAAATTGATATTGCTTTTATTCACTCTGTTGCACACTGTCACCCAACACTGCCTCCTATAAATGGGAACCATAACTTTTTTTTTACTCTTTCCCCAGTGCGAGGAGGAGAAGTCTCATCTTCTGCCAGGCTTAAACGGATGACAGTCTCGCAAGCTTATGCCAAGAATCCATGATACATCCTCGAGAGCGCTCACATAATACAGTGATACAGGAAAGTAGTCCCTGTGACAGACCTTTAACGCTGTGTGCCAGAGATATGACGAAGCAAGAATTTCTCACTTCTGACTCAGAAAAAATGTAAATGAGCAGCCATCCAGGTGAGGATTAGCAAACTTTACCAAGTTACATTTGGATTTCATTTTGAGTTTAATCCCGGTATGCAGCTTATACCTGTGTAAAATTGCATTCAGTTTGTTTACATTGTGGATAAGTTGATTTTTGGTTGAAAAAGCATAAAATCATGTATTCCATTACATAAATGCAGAATTTAGGAGGGTGGTTGGACTCTTCAAAAATTACATATTTAGTTCTCACAATGGATGTTTTGTAAGATACTGTTTAACAGTCCAATTCCATCCAATTCAGTTTTATGTGGCACCAAATCACAACAATTGGTTCAGCACGCTTTATAATGTAACTTAAAAACCATACAATAATACAGAAAAACACAAAAAGTCAATCCCTATGTCGCAACCGTTTGGCGACAGTGGGAAGGAAAAACTCCCATTTAACAGCAAGAAGCCTTCAGCAAAGCCAGGCTCACCTGCAATTGGTTTGAGGTGAGCGGAGAAAATAGTGTAAACAAGCTGGTTTAAAATACAAGTGGGGTGTTACCCTGTGGCTTGGTTGTTGTGGATATGTAAGATGGTTTCCAGTGCCCATGTAGTTGTGGTTGTTTTCGGTAGTAATGGGTAACCCGAGAAATACACCGAGCACAGCTGCTCTGACACTGAAGCTCACTGCACCTGGCATCAGCTCTGGTGTTGGACCACAATCTGTTTATACATGTGAGGCTTACTGGTCACAAATTGAGACCACTGGGGTGGGACAAAAATCAAAGTCGAGTAACTGGTTTTCTGTGTTTCTTGTGACTCGTTTCAAAGGAAGGCACAGTGGTGAAGGGAAGAAAATAAAAGAAACTATCATAAAGTAATTTGGGCCTTGAATAAACCAATCTCAGAAGGAACTAGTCAGGTCAGGTCTTTATTTTACCATTTTAAAAACAGCAATCCAGATCCTAAACTAAATGGATACGTCTTTTGCCATTGTTTCACAACTCCACCAAGCCATGAAATTTGGCTTGGTCGTTCTGCGTAATCTTACTCAGACAGATCCATACAGTCAGACTTCATTTTGTTTTTAAGTTTGTGGAAAAATGACCTTCCTCCTCCTTTAATCCATAACCACAGTAAAGTAAAGTTTATGGTCAAAATCTCTAGTTTTGAGTCTTACTGAGTACAACATAATGTTCATTTTGTGAATCGTAGTTTGAATTAAACAGAGGATAATACCAAATAAGCTTTAGGGAGAGACATAGCATCCTACTTCTTTATCATATTTTAACAGCTGTAACAGAGGAATTTCACAAGTTTTGGCATAGATAAATATTTTTGCGTATTGTGTGTAATAGAAGCAGCTGTATAATCGACTTTGCTTAAAATAGTTCCAGGTCCATTTTTTTATGGATGCTCCATCAAGCTGCACAGAGCAGATGAGGAGGGCAAGACATTAAATCCTGGACTCTGGTTAATTTTCAACAAAAGAGATGATGCCCAGGCACTGCTGGTTTAGCTGGCAGCTCATGTTCCAAAGATCCTGCATTGGCCTGGGTTTGACTCTTTCTAGACCATTTCCAAATCTTTCTTCTTCATCTTTTGACTGCTTTCTTTAGGGGTCACCACAGCAGATCATCTGCCTTCATCTGCCCATGTCTCTAGTACCCTCCTCTGTCACACCAGTCCTCTGCTTGTCCTCCTTCCCTATATCCATTAATCTTTTCTGCGGTATTTCCCTTTTCCTCGTGCCACCTTCAACATTTTTGTCCAATATATCCACTATCCCTCCTGCACATGTCTGAACCATCTTAGTGCTGCTTCTCAAACTTTGTCCTATCAAATAAAGACAAAAAAAACAAAAGACCCAGTTACTAAACATTTCACATTTAAAATTCCAGGCGATTTTTACATTGTGTGAAGGATGAACACAGTTATCTTTGAGATATAATATCTAAAACAGACTCCTGAGAGTGATAGCGCCTCCTGCCATGATAAATCACATCTGCCTGGCATTCATCTCAAAAGTTTTTGTTTAAATATTGAATTTGGCAGCATTCCTGTAAGTGTGCTGTCCAAGCACCACTGACTACTGAACGCTCCCACTCAAGACAATGCTTGCAATTTCAGATGTGCTGCAGGGCGTTTCAGGAATGGATCTCTTAAAAAAGAAAAATACTGAGTTGATATTTTACAAAAGTTACATCATGCTGAAAAGAGAAGATGAGGAAGGCTGGGGGTCAGACACAGGAAAAAAATCTGGTAAATTTTCCAAAATAAAAGACACCTTGCAAAACACTTCAAGTGTGATTTGAAACTGCAGAAATGATGTAAAAAGGAAAAGCACCTGTAAAAGACGGGATGTCCACAACCAGTGTGTTTCCCGGGTAACTATAAATAAGTCTCCTATTTAAATTAATTGCATCTGCCCAGTGTTCATCACAGAAAATTGTATTGTAGCACAGAGACCTTCATTTTGGTTAGAGAGCAACTTGTTTCTTGTGTACACAGCATCTATCTTATCTGTGTTGCAAAGCAGCTATGCAAATTTACAGATGCTGTCGGTACATAATGAAGGGGGAAATGTCTTTAAAACACTTTAACTTTCTACAAACAAGATACTGGAAAGATCTGTGAATTTCCATTTTGCTTTGACAGTGTGAATAGCAATAACCTTCTGCCTCTTTTTCTTGCTGCGTGGGAAGAGTTTATGTAGCATGCCTCTAAATTACAGACCACTTGTATGCATGAGTATAATCAAATTATCGATTTTCTGTGATAATCCACCCGGAGAAGCTACCTTAGCTTTGAAAATATCAGATTTCAAATTACACTAACAGTGAGAACAAGAACAAGAAGCTTCCAGAAAACATTACAAAAACCACGAAAGTCGTTTATTCAAGTTAATGTTAATGGTGATTTAGGAGAAACAACGGGATTGATTTGAGCAATGGAAAGGTGAAAACATTTTGTTCTATTCTTAATGGTTAACCCTAACCCTATTGCTACAGATTGCATAAAACATACTTCTGGATGTTTTAATCAGTTACAATGTTACTGTTTAAATTGGGAGTCTTGAGATATTAGATACCAGATAAACACCAGATGTTTTTCTGGTGCAGAGGACAGGGATTATACCAAGAAACCATACCAATCAAACCATAATATTCTGGTAAAGTAGTTAACACCTGCACAGACAACTAACAAGTAATTACACTCCTTAGTTGTATCAGAAAAGGATTTACTTCCATATTTAATAAATGTTTGACTTCTTATTTAACCAAAATGGGTTTTCCAGGAGATTCAACCCAGGTTGTTCAACAATATGTAGCCAAGTGGAAAGTTGGTATTATGAGACATGCCACTGGAGGGCGCTGGTTGTTTTGGGGTACCTTTGAGAGCACAAGGGATGATGGGAATCTACAGAGACGTTCACGGAAGTGCTAGCTTGCGCTGGGGTAACGGGGGTGTTCAATGCTGTGTTTTCGCTCCGTGGTCTGTTTAAGTGCGAAGTGTGGAACAGTTAAGGCACCAGGAGTTGCTGCGACCAACTTCGCCGTTCATCTCAGACGGATCTGTATTCTGTTTTCTGTTGGATTAATGCATGGATTAATGCACAGTATGTATTTGAGTTCACACTTGTATTATAATAGCTCTGTGTGTAAGAGGGAAAGTGCACTGTTGTTAACTGTTTAATTTTGGCTCTGTATTTTAGCAGGAGAAGCCACTACAGTTATTTTTGCACTGTTAAGTTTGTTTTGTTTCTAGATGGGTTCATAATAACCACTAATGGACAATATACATCCCTGGGTTTCAGACCCCCAGAAGTTAGGATAATAATCTGCAGTAGCAGTGGGTTACCAGTACACAAAACTGTTACTGAATGAGAACTGTCTGTGCTACTTTATTTTCTTATTTTTACAACCTTTTTATTTTTGGTCTGAACGTCCACTTTATACTTCAGATTAAAAGAACCCCAAAGATAATCTGTGTTCTGGACTGGTTAATTTAGCCAGGCTACACAATTTGGTACCAGGAGTGGGGTTCTGCAAAAGTGGCGGCTCATCGATTTTGTTTCACTACGGGTTTCAATTTAAGTAGGTTATTTTACAGCAAAAAATAACTGTAGTGGTGGTCACCCACGGCGCAGGAGGTTGGAAAGGACCTGAGAATTGGAGCCATTCCAGAGGTGTGCAGAGAAGCAGTGACCAGTCTGTCCAAAAGAAGGCGATTCCAATCAAGGGAAGGATTCTTTCCGGAGGAGGGGAGGACATCAGCGACACTTAGGTGGATAGACTGTTAAGGGAATTTCTGCGTCCTGACCAAAGACACACAGGCACACAGACATTTCATTATGTCAGACACAGGTAGCGATGATGACCAGGGGTTGGCAGGGGCCACCGGAAGGGACCCTGTCCTTGAGCTTCAGTCCAAATTGTCAGAACTGAGTTATAAACATGACCAGGCTATGGCCAGGAAAACTGCTTTGAGTGACGGGGCAAGTAGGTCGTATGTGTATCTGCCGTGAAAGCGTTCTATCCAACCCTTTAGTGGGGATGCAACCGTAGATGGACGTTCCGTAGAGGAGTTCATTGATGAAGTACAGAGAGGTATCAGAACTAGAGGCTTAAGTAATGATGATCAGGTTGACTTCATCTTTTCCCTCCTCAGGGGTTCTGCACTTGAAGAGATCAAGTTGTGTACTGGGGGAGAACAGACTGAGCCTGACGACATTTTTTGTTTTTTCAGAGAAGCTTATGGTGAGAGGCGCAGTGTAGCACAGTTACTGCAAACCTTCTTTAGTCGTTTCCAGCTGGAAGGAGAAGATTTCTTTGAGTACTCGCATGCTCTGTCCCAGATCCTCCGCTTAGCCCTTAAACAAAGGCCTGATGCAGTACGAGACACAATGGTGGCAGTTAGAGACCAGTTTGTGGAAAGAGTAAGAGACTCCACTCTGCAAAGGGAGCTTCGCAAGATGGTGAGGGAAAAGACAGAGTCAACCCTTTTTGATGTACGTTAGGAAGCAATTGCTTGGTCTCAGGAAGAAAAACCTAGTGGCACTAGATTTGCCAAGAGCAGGCCCATATTAAGCGACAGTGTGGTTGGAGGGGATCAAAGTACCCGTGGAGCTTCAGATAAGTCGTCTGCCACCCTAGATGACATTCTTAGGGTGGTTTCTGAGCAGGGCAAGGCTATTGGAGAGTTACTCAATGTGGTTAGGGAGAGCGTTACATCTGGAGAAAGGGCCCCCAAACGTGGGATTACCAAATCAAGGTTCCAGTTCACTGAAGATGGGAAACCTATCTGTTTCAAGTGTAAGGGAGTTGGACTCATTGCCAGGGAGTGCAAAACCCTTAAGCAGGGAGCTTCTCCTGTTGCTGCTCATGCACCTGCCCAGGGAAACTAGCTACCTCGATTGCCAAGAGCCGGGCAATTCGAGGGGAGACTACTGGCTCAAAGACCCTAACTCGTGAGAGATTTTTTGAAAGAGCAGTTGGTAAATGTCCTGAAGTTGAAATTGAGTTGGGTGGGATTAAGGCTAGAACCCTTTTGGATACTGGGAGCCAGGTTAGCACTATCTCAGAGGCATTTTTTCGACAACACTTAATGGGCAAAGATGATGACATAACCCCTACTGCTAAATGGCTTAAATTTACGGCAGCTAACTCATTGCCAATTCCTTATGTAGGTTATATTGAGCTGGATGTGCAGGCCATGGGGTTAACACTGCAGGAGTGTGGGTTTTTGGTAGTCAGGGACCCAGTCCCAGAACCGGGAGGGCCACAGGACCAAGAGCTAATAACAGCTAAAGTTAAGGTGCAGGAAAATGATGCAGAACAGCAGTTGCAAAAGGGTGCCAGTAGAATAGAGGGATCCCCCCCTGTTCTTGTTGGAATGAACATAATAAAGAGGTGTAAAGAGCGAGCCATTGCTAGTTTTGACTCAACTCTCAGAGGAGAGTTAAATGTCGTTTGGGGAGAAGCGTTTCAAAGGGTGCAAGCCTGTGAAGTGTTAGGGCGGTCATCTACCGCCCGGGTAGCTGGTAAAAATACTGTACATGTGCCAGCATCATCTGTGGCCACAATATTTGCTAGAGGACTCGGAAAACTTTCAGACGATCAGACCCTAATGTTACTTGAGCCAACAAACACACTCGTTCCCAGTGGTTTGGTTGTTGTTCCTACCCTTGTTGAAACTAACAAGCATGTGTTTCCAGTTAAAGTTGTGAACTTCTCTCAGGAAGATGTGTGGTTGGCCCCCCGGACCAGACTTGGTGTGCTTACTGTAGTGGAGTGTGTTGACAATGCAGCTGAGGTGCAGTTTAATCGCATTTCTGCTGACCACGAGGAAGTGTCACTGAATAGAAAAGAGACTAAAGAATCTGTGGGTGAGCTGAAATTGCTGATGGAGCAGCTGAGGATTGGGGGCTCCCAAGAGGAACAGACCAAATTAGCGGAACTTTTGGCTCAGTATGCAGACGTGTTTGCTTTCAGAGATGAAGATCTAGGTTATACAGAGAAGATCAGTCATGAGATACACCTAGTCGATGATGTCCCGGTCACCCAGCCCTACAGACGAATACCTCCAACACAGTATAAGGAGGTGCAAGAACACATAACCCAGCTTCTGAAAAAGGGTGTGATCAAAGAAAGCACTAGTGCCTATGCATCACCCATTGTGCTGGTGAGGAAGACAGACAACAGCTTGAGGTTATGTGTTGATTACAGGCGGCTAAATGCCAAGACCAGACGTGATGCCTTTCCTTTGCCCCGTATAGATGAATCCTTTGATGCATTACACGGAGCGCAGTTTTTCTCAACTATCGACCTGGCAAGTGGTTATCATCAAGTTGCAGTACACGAAAGGGACAGGCACAAGACAGCTTTTACAACCCCATTTGGGTTGTTTGAATACACCAGATTGCCCTTTGGTGTGTGTAATGGTCCAGCCACTTTCCAGAGACTCATGCAGGTCACCATGAGTGACTTAATCCTTCAGATTATGCTTGTGTACCTAGATGACATATTAGTCTACTCATCAACATTTGAAGACCATCTGGCACGGCTTCAGACAGTGTTGCAAAGACTCAGGGAAACTGGATTGAAGGTTAAGGTGGAGAAATGTCATTTTCTCCAATCTAATGTACGCTTTTTGGGCCACCAGATCTCAGCTGAAGGGATAGGGACGGACCCAGACAAGATAGCTGCCGTGAGGGAGTGGCCGGTGCCCAGCACAGTTAAAGAGCTGAGATCATTTGTAGGATTTTGCAGTTATTACAGGAGATTTCTCCAAGGATTTTCACCTTTGCATGATCTGATTAATGCATGGGACAAGGAGGATGGGGCAACCTTTTTATTTTTGGTCTGAACGTCCACTTTATACTTCAGATTAAAAGAACCCCAAAGATAATCTGTGTTCTAGGCTGGTTAATTTAGCCAGGCTACATATA
>VURO01050104.1:11089-32900 GCA_015108175.1 Pelvicachromis taeniatus | reverse complement strand
ATGAACGGGGGGGGGGGTATCTGGGGCGTCTCGGGGGGAGTTCGGGTCCAGGGCTGATTTGTGACACGAAGCAGAGCCGAGAGCAGAGCGTGAACTTCAGCCGCTGAAGAAAACGGAGCAGAAGCCATGTGAGATTTACTGTAGTGCAACCGCTGTCCTCCGCTGTCCAGCGACACCCCCCCCCACACACACACACACACAGCTGCCGTACAACATACGTGACGCACGGTTCATACGACAGAGCATCCGTCTGTGACCTGACCTAACCTCCAGGATCTGATCATCCGTCTTTCTGGACACAAAGTTTCCCTTTTTATGTTTCCCACGTGTCAATTTTCCCGTTCGTTGATTCCGTCGTCTGTCTGAACACACATTTTCCCACTTTTGTATTCATAACATTCGTTCTTTTTTCACTCATTCATATTTGCGGACATGAATTTGCCCTTTTTTTTCATGCTTTCTCCTGTTTCCATATTCTAGACAGACTGTGTCTTTTTTCCCCTCATCTTTCTGGACACGAATATTTTCTCTTTTTGATTTTGCTCACACGCACTGATTCCCATCCAGATACACAGTAATGAACATTTGCAGGCTGCAGGTATTGTATGGATGCAGCCAATCATGTCACTGCTCACACCTGAGACTCATGTTTGGTGTTAATATAATAATAATAATAATAATAATAATAATAATATTTTAGATTCAGGTTTAGAAAAAGCTCGTGGTTTGGGTCAAATGTAGCAGTTGGCACTTCCTGTTTTCCTGGTTGCCACGGTCACGTGCCGTCACCTCCTGTGACGCGTGTTCTGTACTACGTTAAATAATGTTAAAGTTTCTGTTTCTGTTTCTGCCGTCGATGCTTCAGCTCGACATCATAAAACTGATCAGGAGCAGATGTCGGTCGATCTGCGAGGCGCATGAACCCGTCACGCGGTCTTCCTGCGAGTCCGCTCGTTTGTTTGCGAGGGACTTTCCCAGCGTTCGTGGTCAGTGAAGCGTGGACGGTGTTTATCTGACAGCGAGTCCTGAAACGTTTAAACACGGGACAGAGAAATCGGTGTTACAGAGAGCATGAGCGGACAAGTGGTGGGTTAAACTGCACTCAGATACACTTTTACTCTACTTGAAGTATTTCTGCTGCTTTCTGCTTCCTCGCGATTATGTTTTGGATGCAATTATTGCATTTTTGTTGTTTGTAAAATGTAAATATACTAATATAAACTGTATTACATGCAGCAGTAGAAAAGTGAAATCTCCAGCTGAATGCAGATTTGCTCTTTTCGGTCTTTCAGCAATATGAAAACAAAACAAAGGAAAATATTTTTTTTTAAAAGGAAGATTTGTGCAGAATACACCTGCGATACTTTAAATGATGCATAATTATGCATGCTGCTGGGTAACTTTATCTGTAACTATACTAATATACTATGCATTCTATAATAGTAGTTTTGCATCCAACATAGAACAGAGAAGATGCAGAACATGAAAGTTCTTAAAGTACACGTACTAGCTCACCACCAGCTGCACCATTAAAGTGATATGCACATTAATCAGTGATTATGATCCAGTTACATATATACAGTCTGCATAATGAGGGTTTTTACTCACAGCAGTGGTTTACAGGTTCGCCGGTTTGAGCCCGGTTGCGTCAGTAAAGTAAAGTCGAAGATGCAGAGCTTCCTGCTGTGACACGGGCAGCAGCTGAAAGCAGCTTATGAAGTATTTCTGATGGTAAAGCGTCTGTACTTTTAGGTGGAAGTGGGATTATTTTTCATTAGTAAACAGTTTAAATGTTTCACCACTTTTTAAAGGAGAAAAAACGCCAAATGTTTATTTTTGGATATTTGTATAGGATGCATTTGAATAATGAATGAAGCTCTTACACACTGAGGCCGTGTTTAATGATCAGGCTGCAGGGAGCTGAAACTTACAGGTAAATGTTTCTCGGTGGTATCCTCCGCTCTGTTATTTTCATGGCGATTCTGTGCGCAGATTAAAAAGCTTTAAAATCTCTGAAGTCTGTGCACGAGTTCACGTCTGATCCGGCCTGATTAAACCCTCCTGAACGGAGAGGCTGAGGGCGAGCAGCCAGCTCCACCGCTGATCGTCCCTCAGTGGGAAAGTGTCGACCTGGCAGCCGGCGGGCGAGGCGGGTCGGGTCGGCCCGCAGAGAAGAACCGAGGCCGGCCAAAGGAGAGCACACCAAGGACAAAACCGGCTCTCCTGGACCAGACCTGAGCCAACCTGGGCCGGGCCAGGACCAAAAGTCACAGAGACCGAAACAAAAACAAAACCGAGAGGCAAAAAGAAGAGCAGAAAAAGGTTTTAATGAGGGCCAGAAAAGCAGAAATGGATTTACAGTCCGCAGTTTTTCGACTCTGGAGGCGACGCTCTCCTTCTGAGTTTCCTGTTAGTCATGATTTTACTAACTATCAGAGAAAGGCGGCTCACAGCTGATCCTGACGGTGCTCTCTGCAGGTTAATTAGGACATAATTTGAGGAAAGGTGATTACATTTGGAGGACTCTTTACAGGCAGCTGTCAGCTTCAAGGTTTTCCTACTTAATAACTAAAACTCAGGATTTAACTGTAGTCCCACCGAGGTACGGATGGAAATGTGAAGATATCAGAAACAGATATTCACTCAAAGTGCTGCAGGATACTCGCAGGCCGTCGTCAGCACAGGATGATCGTAGGTTAATAAAAGTAGACACGCCACTGTTGAAGCGTCACTAAACTGTTCGAGTACAAACAGCATGTGTATTTTACTGTGTATGTACCACTTGTTCTTCACACCTTTGAAACTTAAAGCCGAGGTTAAAGGTGACGTAAAATCCTTTCGAAGGAGTCTGGTGTGTTTTTTTTAGAGAGCTGCTGTTCACGCTGAACTGTCTGACAGTCTGAAGGAGTTAAAATACTCTGAACACAGTTTAAGTGATAAATGCGGTGCTTAAAAGCCTGTTTCAGACTGGGAGTGTTGGGAACAGTGTCTCCCAGTTTGGGCCCAGTTGGGCCAGTTTATAGGTTAGTTAGTGACGGCGCTGTCACATGTTGTTGGCCTAGCAGTCATGAACTGGGCTGGACAACCGGCAGTATAAAAGAAGGGAGGAGCTTCCACATCTGAAAAGAAGCCAACAATGAGGCACCTTAAACCTGCATTCTTTTTAATGACCAACAGGGGGCGATAGCTGTGGTTGCAAAAAGACACCCGTGGTGTCTTTTTGTGGCCAACACACCTGATTATTTGACTCATATAAGATGGACACTTTTGTCCCCAACTCATCTCTCAGATGGCGGCCCGCCCTGAGCCTTGTTCTGCTGGAGGTTTCTTCCTGTTAAAAGGGAGTTCTTCCTTCCCACTGTCACCAACTGCCTGCTCATCGCAGGCCGTCTGATCGTTGCGGTTTCTGATCGTTGTGGTGTTATTGTAGGGTTCTTCCCTTACAATATAGCGTTCCTCGAGGCCACTGTTGTTATGATATGACACTATATAAATAAAACCGAGTTGAACTGAACCTTTGGATGAGTTAATACCATCGATCAAGGCTCAATAATGTGGCCCGTGAAAAAGACTAAATATGCGTTTCTGTTCTGCTGCCAGCCTAAAGAAAGTTTTGGTAGAAAAGTCCCAGAAAGCGGTAAAGATCGGCTTCCTTCACACCTGTTTCTGTTTAAAGTAAAAAATGTGTTATAAAAACAGAACGTGAGCACTCTGGTTTCAAACCTTCACAGTGGACTGATTTAAAACAAGCTCTGAGTCTCTGCTGCTGCTGCTGCTTCTGACAGTTTGTACAAAGGTGAAGAGGTCAGGAGCCAGAGGGGCGGTGCAGCATCTGTCCACAGCTGGAAGGAACAAGGTTTCCCAAGAGAAACTCCCATCATCCACTTCCTCTTTCTCCTCCACCCACTTCAGTCCCCCCCCCCAATCCTTTAAATAGAGAACATGTGTCGCTCGATCGGCCGGAAGCTGCTCATCACGGATCATAAAGTTGGTGGAAGCTGCAAACCTCCCAGGATCAATTACACATCATCAGATGAGTTAAACGCTGCAGGTTCCCGCTCACGTATCTGCACATCAGCCGGCTTTACAGCAGCAGCAATTTAACCGACTCTGAGAAGAGTAACGCCGCGCCACACAATAAACGCCTTTATTTTATTTTCACTGTAACACCTAACAACACATTACACGTGCAGCATTAAACTCCAATAAGACTTCTTGGACGGTCTCTTAGCACCATTAAGCCCACTGCAGCCACGTTATTGGTCAGATGATGTCATTAAAAAGGCTCCAACAGCACAAACACGTTCCAGAGGTCAAGTTCAGGGACTCCAATTAACAGGTACAGTCACCTGTGTCGCCATCAACATGTCAATCAAAGAGGCCACGCCCCTAATATAATATATTAATATAATTTTAAGCCTGTACAGTTTTTATTAATGGCATAAATCATCTATAGAGACCAAAAGTTTTTACATCGGGTTGTAAACGTGTTAAATTCTCCTGTAAAGTTGGACATTTTAACATGGAAGTTTATGGGGACTGACTCGCTGCTGGAGCCTCTAGTGGACGTTAGAGGAACTGCAGCTCTGCGTTGATTGCTGGTTGTCATTAATAAAAAAATTAATAATTTTGATCCTCCTGGTCGCGCACACTTTAACTTTAACTAAGTCCTCCAGTTTGTGTTTCTACCTGTGGATCGTTTCATGAGGTCAGACTCCTGGCTGCTTTCCTGCTTCCCTCATCGTTCGACCGATGAGTCATTCATAAAAAATATAAGGAAAGCTGCAGTTAAAGCTCAGCTGTGACCCGTAAATCTGTGAGTGTGTTTTAAACATATATACGCGTGTGTGTGTGTGCGAGTGTGTGTGTCCACGTGTCAACCTAATAAACGGCGTCTCTGAGGAGGAGGCGGAGCCGTGATCTCAGTTCATTAAGCGACTCGGCCCTCGAACGTGTCGCGGCGCTCGCTCACACTCAGCTGCTTTTTAATTAATCTTTAGTTTTCCCCGCTCGGATGCGGAGTCGTGTTAACACCTCGCAAAACGCCGCCAAAGCTTCGGGGGGTGGTGGAGCTGAATTTGAGATGTGAAAAGCGTCTCGATAAAGATTTGATTTGATGAGAGTTTCGCTGCCGCCGTGGAGGTTTTCCACTGTTTTTGAAGCGTTCAGGGTCCCAGCCTCAGGTGTGTTCTGACAGCAGTTAAAGAGGGAAGTGTTGCTTTCTTCACCTGTGGGGCTGCAGGTTTTAGTATTCCCTCTAATGTCTCAGCCGCCCTTCAAACAGAAACTGTAATTCTGTGTAAATGATGTTCAATTTCTCCCCAAAGCCGGGCTGCAGTTGGGCTTTCATCTCCTCCAACAGGAGGATGGAGCTGAGCTGGGACTCTGCCAGGCGGAGGACCGGGCAGCTCCTCCGACGTTAAACAACTCCACTGTCAAAAAAAAAAAACGGCCTACAAATTTAATGACACTTATTATCTCAAAGGCTACAAATCTGCTTTGTAGTTTTCTCCCTCCAGTACACCTCCCCCTTCCTCCTCCTCCTCGTCTTCCTTGTCAGACATGTTGAAATCTTTTCAGGTGAGAAGCTTTGAGTTGTTTCACAGTTCATCTCGCCTGAATGTCTACGGAGACTCATTTGTGCCAAAAATAGAGGGGAAACAACGAGTTTTACTTCACAGTGTTACTGTTTGGGTCTCTGTAGCTAATTTCCACATTCAGAATAACTTAAAGCTACTGAATTTATTTAAAACTCATCTTTTTTAATTGTATCAAGGCTTTTGGAGCATTTTTAATGACGTTATCTGACCAACGATGTGGCTGCTTTCAGCTTCAGCATTCAGGAAGAAGTCTGAGCTCCAGTTTTGGTGAAATTCGGTGTTACTGAGCTCTTATTTAGATACACGGTCTGTGGTTTGAACCCAGTTTACCTGGTTTTTCAGTGACAGGACAACGTCTGTGCTCTTTATCAACTGTTTGCAGGTTAGACTGTGATTCTCTTGCAAACTCAAGTTTCCTGAAAATTAAAGCAAAAGGCAGAGAGCTGCAAAATAAAACCGCTCTACTCGTGCCCGGTTTGTCTGTTTGTCAGCGTGTGTTTTCTGTGTGCGTGTGACTGCGGTGGCGTGCAGGTGGCGGCGGTGGAGGTGCGTTTGGTTCACGCTGTGTAACACTCCTGCCCTCTGTTTGCGCTGACGGTGCAGTGTCATCGGTGACGGCTGGCAGCCAAAAGAGCCGTGAAAACAACAACCTGGGGAAAAAAAAAACCAAACACCCAAAAAACAAGAAAAATCGCGCCGTGACAGGAAACGGCAGCGTTTCGCTTCCTGCGCCGAATCAAAGCCGAGGCCGGCGCCGAGCAGGAAACAAAAAGGAGAGAAGCAGGCAGAGATTGACACGGGCCGTGCAGTACTTGACAAGCCTCCTCGTGGCGTTTGTTCAGCAAAATTAAACACTCAGGACTGTTTTCACCTGCTCAGGCAGGCAGCCGCGCATATGGCCCGCAAGTTAAAAATAAAGACAATGCGCATACATTAGCATACATAATGCAGCGCGACCCCCATTTAATATGCAAATTCCCTGAAATATTACTGAACACCTTCTGTTCCGAGAGAATACATTTGAATTTGCAATTAGAGTTATCCTGTATAATTAATGAAAAGCGTCAATTTTTGGCTGCCGCCTAATTTGATTAAACATGTTGATGAGGCGTTTAGAGGCACCGCTGGATCGCAGGAGAAAAGAGATCTGGGATCAGGTGATCAGGGGATGGGGAGGGTGGGGGGCCAAGGATCCAGGGAGAGGTGATGGGTGAGGTCGCTGTGATGTCAGCTGTGTGTGTGTGTGTGTGTGTGGGTGTGTGTGTGTGTGTGTGTGTGTGTCAGCAGAACAAATGGCGAGCAGAGTTCCTGGGGTTTTTTTCACCTGGTCAACGTCTGTCAGGTCATTTTACAGGAAGCTGGAAGACGTTCAGGTTTACTCTGCAGGTCAGTCTTAGGTCACATGATCACACGGTTCCTACCTGCAGCTGAAGGGAAGCTCCTCCTCCTCCGCCTGATGAATATGAATGATTTTTGTGATAAAGTGAGTCTCACTGATTGAGGCCTGCTTGTATTGCAGAGATCAGATTATTATGGTCTGTATCACCCTGGGAGCTGTGTGTGTCTCCACTTTCAATAACAGCAAAGTAAAACTTTATTGACACAGTAATGCATGTGTGTGTGCTCACACACCTGTAGCTCACAGGTTCGTTCTTTTTATTCAAGCTGCTTTAGGAGTAATGATTTCTGAGACGCTTTTATTTTGAAGGGTAGAGGTCCGTGTGAGTGCTGACAGCCTGCCTGAAGAGTCAGCTGAAGCAGAGATGGTATAAAATGAGTTACAGACTCTCCTGTTCTCACCTCTGATATCAGACAAGGTCAGGTGAGCTCACCGTTAGTGATGATGTCATGACCCGAGGCTATGTGATGAATTTGATTTTTATTTTGGTGTTCTGCTGCTTTGATCCTGGTTTCCTGTTTTCTCTTGCGCGTCACTTTAGTTTTTACTTCCTGTTTGTTGGGTTACCATCGCCTGTGTCTGATCCGTCAGTTCCCAGTGTGGATATTCAGGTAATTGTTACCTGTTTGCTCAGCTGTGTTCCATCGTTTTCCTGGCTCCAGGTCGAACTAAAGCAGAAATCAGAGGAATAGAAGCTGCTGCTGACTAGCAGGCGTCAGACTGTTGAGACGCGATGAGTGCCGATGTTTCTGAGGCAAAGACGACGACAGCGGAAAATGAGGTGAACCTGTTGTTTAAGAAGAGTCGTGAAACACTTCAGTGACCGGCCGTCAGCCGCACGTGCTCGTCCTTTAATTACTGGGGCGCTGTGGAGTCTTCGCCTTGCACTACAGAGTGCCCCGAGGCCGCTGATGATGTAAACTGGTGATATGTAAATAAAGCTCAATTGAAATGCAGCCCTGCGCCGCTCTCGCTGCAGAGCAGGAAACGTCTACCTGCTGCTCCACACCTGATGTTCGACGGTTAAAAGCAAAGGTGGAGAACAGAGGGAGAAGATTTAGGAAAGAGCTTCGTGCACCTCATAACCTAAACACACACACACACACACACACACATGCACGCACGCACGCACACACACTCTTGTTGTAGTGTTTGAAAGGAGTTTAGAGGTGATGCTCAGCTGTTTGAGAGATGCTAAAACACTGAAAGGCAGGAACAAAGACACCGTTTAGAAAAAACTGGAATTCGTCCTCTTCCTCTCCAGAGGAACGTAAGGCCATGTCATGGGGTCATGACCTCAGGATGTTTGCCTTATGACCTGTGCCGCGATTCGGACACACGAACTTTCAAACCTCTGACTTCCTGTTGAAGGTATCCATCCTACGGGCTCTGCAGTCGGAGAATTCGTTATCGTTTCCATAACGGAGCGTCGCCTCCACGCTCAAACCCAGGGTGGAGCACCAGGTGTTGGGGTTAGAAAGACCGGGGGTGACAGCACGAAGGTGGAAGGTCGTGCCACTGCGGACCGCTACACCTACAGGACTGAAGGATGGGTGTTTCTAAAAGTCTCGTTTTAATAATCACATTTTTCTGATTGTATGTTTACTTCATCTCCTGCAGCTGAAAACTTCTTAAACCTCCATTACTGGGAACGTCACAGCGTGACCTGTGAGGTGGCTCGAAGCGCACATGCTGGATATAACGTTACACATAAATAATAAAGAATAAATAAACAGCATGAAGCTGAAAGAAGTGTAATTGTTACTACAGCATGGATACAGACGCTCTGTCCAGCTTCATGTGGTCTTATTTTATAAAAAGTGACTGATTCCAATATTTTGCTTTTCCCACCAAAGTGTCAGAAATATATCATAATTAAAGGGAATGTTTTTGGCTCCAACGATCTGCCCATTAGCAGTGTGTTGGCCTGATGTATGGACGAACATCAGATGTTTTTACTGTGGGTTTTTTTTAGCAAACAGTAGTTTAATCATGCCAACACTTCAGCTCTGATATCCAGATTTCCTCTATTTTTCCCGGGAAAAGCGGCGGATTTCTCGAGTTAAACCGGGATCTGATGCGGCGTTGCTGGCGATGAGATGTGTTTCTGTGTGGCTTTAACAGAGCGGAGGACGTGCAGGAATGTCTCGCTCTTTGTGCCGTCCCGATGCCGTTAAATGGGAACGATTACCTCGGTAATCCACTTACAGCAGGCAGCAAATATGAAGAGATGGACGTGGACGAGGTGTCGCTCTCTCCGCCGCTCAGGGAAAGTGGAAACAGGACATTCTGAGTGTGATATAAATTCAGTTCGCCCGACGTGCTGTTGCGGCTTGAATGAGGTCAGATTTAAGCAGCGCAGTTTACGGCTTGGTTCAGGCAGGAAATGCTGCAGATAGGACGGCGGCGCCCGGCGATTACAACAAGCTTCAGTCAGGAGAAGAAACAGACTTCCCGCTGTGTTTTGAACCGCAGATATTTATAGACGACGATGTGACTACTCTCCTTTGGAGTGATGTCAGTGCAGCCGCCATATTGCTCAGAGGAGGCCTGACCTGCTAATGCATGCGTGTTTTCAAATAATAACAGTTTATCTTCTGTGATGTGGAGTGAAAATATGTCTGATAAGCAGAAGGAAAAGCTTCCCTCTGTGGGTTAAAAACACCTTCTTTCAAACAAACACTTCAGTCCCCTCCACGCCGCCTCAGATATTCCAGCCTCCGTCGGCCGAGTCCGGCCCAAGGTCAGGCCAGATGGTGTGGCTGGCTTCACCTTGCTGCTGACCGCTGGTCCCAGCGCAGCAGAGTGGAGCCGCCGCCAAACAGATGGAGAATAGCGGCGAGCTTAAAAACCCTGAAATCTGCAGAGGAGATTCAGCAGGAAAGAAGAAAAAACACGCTTTCTCCGAGCTGTTTGTGCCAATTAGGTGTAATTTTTCTTTACTCGTTACTTTGAGTGTGAGTGTGTGTTTAATTTGTCCGATGTGGTTTCAGCGCCGATGCCGACTTCAAAGCCGAGTAAATTACATTTACTTTGTAATGCTTGCATCATTATTCCTCCACTTTATCAGCAACCAATCAGCCTGTGCCTGCGTGCACGCGTGTGTGTGTAACTCCCCTGTATTTATACTGATATTATTATTACCACCAGTTACAGTCTGCAGCCATCCAGAGGTTTTTCTTAAGGTTGATTAAATATATCAGCACACATGAAAGCCCAGTGGTGCTGTGGACATGATAAAGCTAACTTTTAGAGTCGGGGGTTAACTGGAGTCCAATTAAACAGGCCATGATCACCCCGAATAATACATTAAAAACCAAGTTAAATATTAATCAGGAGGTTAAAAAACATGGTAAAAAAAAAAAACCGGTCCAAAGAAAGTACGAAATTAGTTTTTTACACTTTGGTTTCACAGTCTGAATAATAAAAGTACTTCATTACGGTAACAAGTACAGGTGCAAATACTTGACTCTCATCTGTTAGAGGGACGTTACCTTTGGGAACGTTGTGAAGCTTATTATTGATTAGGATACGATTAACAGATTAAATATAACTTGAATTTATTATTTTTGTTTTGCACAAACCTGATTAAAGAAATAAGAAAATCTATCCTCGAAAACATTTTTAAAAAGAAAGAAAAAATATTTGTTTTTAACTGTTTAACATGTTTAAATAACTATTACCACGTAATTTACTTTTATTTATGTTTTTATTTGGGTCTTTGTTCACTTGTTGCATACACATGAAAAAAAGACATTGAAATTTACACATTTGAATTTAAAATGTGTAAATTTTCACTTTGTTATTCAAAATGTAGGATTGTGTTATGGTCAGGTTAAAAAAATAAGAATTTTTGACGTTTTCATAAATGATCAGATTTATTTATAAAAAGGAAAAAAATGGTCATTTTATAAAAAAAAAAAAAAATCATGTTGCATTTGTTGCAAATGCTTCATCTAAAAATATTTAAAAACATAGTTTTATAATGAGGAATGATTTAATTTTTAATAATTTTAATATGCATGCTGGAATAGAGTTGACATTTTCAGGTAATGTACATAAATATAAATGTGAATTGTTTTTAAAAACAATATTGGAACTGAAAGGCTTCCATACTGTGACGGAGCACATCAGAGTAGAACTGATGGATGGTTCGGCACATGCTCAGTCAAGTCAAAATGATTTGTACTAAATCGACTCAAACAGATAAACCTTCTTCCTTTGAGGAGACATGGCTGGAACTCCGATTTTAAAATAAGTAAATAAAGCACACAGTTTGTACTCGGCGTGAGTAATTAGTGAGTGTTTGAGATTCCTGGACCTGCTCAGGTGACACATAACAACATTTTATTTCCCTTCACTCTCTGAGTCGAGGCAGCAGCTGGAAAGGTTAAAGTGGCGTGAAGAGATATTGAAATGAAATGGTTGGAAGGCAAGCCTCGGGCATTTATTCAAATGACCACATTTTTTTCTTTCCTTTCCTTTAATTTTGGCTCAATAAAGCTGGACATTCAGCCATCAGCAGTCAGACACTTAATTAAATACCTCAGCAGTTGTACGAGCTGTGAAGCCTGTTTGGAATAGTAATGGATGTAAAGAGAAACATTTGTCAAGCTGATAAGTGAGAGATAAATCTGCTGCCGCCTGATCACATAAATAAACCCAGACGTTTGACTTTAAACACACGGGATCAGACTGATGGACAACTGGGATCAGGAGATGTACTGGGATAACTGGTGCTGCATGTAGAACCAGGGTACATAGCAGTCGTCCAAATGTTTTTTTGGACAACTGCTATGATTTTCTTGTTCCCACGGTAACGAACCTCTAGTTGTGCATCAGCTGGCTAATGAAATGACATTTATCAATATCAGTATCCGATGCTGATCTGTTGCTAGCACTGACTAAGTGGTCAGAGATAAAGAGTTCAAAGACTTTAAGACAGTTTTATAAATTTGATTTTTACTGCGAGAAGAGAAGGTTATAGTTAAAATAGTATAGTAATGTAGTATAGTAGCTTTTATATTTGTATAATGTATTCCATTTCAAATAGATGCTAACATGCTAACAAAGTAAATTCTCTCTTACTGCACAAATACGACTAACTACACATAAACTAAAGTAACCATTCAACAAATTATATTATATCATGGTCATAAAATTAGTTTCCAAATAGTTCATAAATTATTCAATAAAATATTCTTCAATAATAATGCTAACTAAAATTAAGTTAGTTAAAAATAACTATGGCTGTTAATGTTGGGACAGCAAATAAATGCTAATGAACCCGTTGTTGCATTTACATATCAATTAGGTCAGCAACACATGAGACATTGTGCTAACATCGCTAATGTGATGCTAACGAAATTTATAATTTAACCTTTGAATATTTGAATGGAATTTTAAAATAACTCTTAGTTAGCAATACAGTTAACTTTGATCTTAAAGTACATTATGAACACTTTCCGGTTGATGACTAAAGACTGACTTAAAGACTAAAGATTTAATTGTTATTATTTATTCACATAATGAAATTCTGTGTTTTAGCTCTGCCAGTATTTAAAACACAAACACATAAGAGAGAATATACACAATTGGGGAAGTTGTATATACAACAGGATGTGCAATAGACAATTAATAACAAAGTAACAAACAACAGAGGCTGGAGCTAAAACTGCTTATTTACATCAGAGGGTGAACACAGGGGCTGCATAAAAGGCCAGCATAGGATTGTGAATAATTATTTTTCAACTGTGAATTATGCAAAAGTGTTGTAATAGAGTCGAAGAATAAAAATATAAAATGAGCAGAACGGTCCAGGTCAAACACATGAGAATGTAACTGTACCAGGGAGGTGATGTCGATGATGGCTAAAGGTTGTTTATCTATCTAGTCAAATAAACGCCGACCTCCTACTGTACTTCAGTTTGGCCGTTACGTGTAGTGAAAGGTTAGTTCCCCTCGGTGCGATGTTTTCTCAGAGCACTTCAGCCTCATTTATTTAAAAGAAAAAAAAATATTCCTCCCCAGTTTTATGATTCATTTAACACTAGTTGCTCACGCCTGCATGAGCAGTAAATTCTTAATATGTACAGCATGATTTAATTATTGCTTCACATTTAAGATACACACACACACACACACACACACACACACACTCTAACGATTTTAATTAATGTTTTACGTTCGTAAAATATGTTTTCTTTTGCATTCACTCCATCGCCATATGCAGTGATACAACGTGCCAGGACAGGAAAATGATTTATGTGAAGCATCATTAAGCTGTTGTAAGTACAAGTCATGTCCAGTAATACCATTTTTGACCTTTACTGAATACATAATTATTATTTATTTTGTTCATACTTCCTTCTTTTTCTTATAACATATTTATTATTATGGTGGAAAAGCACTGACTGTGACCGTGTACAGTATTTTGAATGTAATTGGATTTAAATGAGAAAGAGCAGAGGACAAACTTTATGAATGTTGCATATTCAACATTTTTTTAAATAACTGACTCAAAATGGTTCATCAGATTCAGATAAAACAGATTTGATAGTTTTTGTTAAAAAACAAAAACAACTAAAAACCCAAAGAAACAAACAACTTTGCATTTTTAAAGATTTAAATCTTTGTAAAAGTAGCGCCAGAACATTTTCTGCACAAATCTAAACAGTAATGTAGACCCCTGAGTAGATGAGTGTAAACGCCAGCGTCTCAAAGGTTCTCAGGAAAACCGGTTGTATTTAGCAATGTCCCTAACAATCAGTTCTATGAAGTAAAATTATATATATTATAAATAATTATATTGAAAGTACTTCATTCTGAGAGTAGAGTTGAGTGTCAGGCGACTCCCATAATTGTACTTCTTATTATCTCAGTGTGTTTATTATGAGACTCAGGGTCAGTGAGCCGATTAAATCATTTGCTGATCAGATCGTATTTAAAAATGTGTCGTTTTACACTTTGTTGAGGTTAATTTGAGCATCTCTTTGTAGGTTTGTGTATTTGTGGTATTTTTGTGTTGCTTTGTATCGTTTGATGTTTCTTACGTTGTGCGTGTTGTTGTTGCTCTTCATTTATCTGGGTTAAATTGTCATTAGGTTTAAAAGTCTCTTAAGAGTGACGTGTCGATTGCATACGGTTGTTTTGTGTTGTTTTATTGTTTTGTAGCAGTTTGTCTCGTTAGCTCTTTTTATCACTTTCACTCTGTGAAGGAGAAGCAGTTTTCATGAAGCTTTGCAGATGTTTTGCAGCTTGTCTGTAGTTATTTTCTAATTGTAGTTGTGTCTCACATCTCTTTATTGTGTTTCCACAAGCAGTTTGAATTCAGTGTTTCCCAATAAAAGCACTGTTAAGGAAGCTTTTAATGTGAAACAGGAAGTGTTGAGTACAAACTGCACTCACTTCAACCAGCCAATCAAAGTGATGCTTTATGCTAAAATGTGTTAGATAAATATGGTGTGAGTCTGTTTGCAGTAGTTTTGCATGTTTGCAGCTGTTTCTTTGCAGTTGTTTCTAATCTTTGTCGTCTCCGTCGCTTTTTTTATTTGGCTTCATAATCTTTTTGTTCATTTGATTTCAAGCCAAGCCTCCTCTGGACCTATGCCCTGTTGCCCTCTTCAGCCGTCCTTCGACTGTTGCACATCAACCTCGAGGCCATTACTTTGCTTGTTTGCAGCTCTGAGTAATGAGAACAAACTGAAGGCATCAGTTTGGGATTCTCGGGTCAGAGAGGAGTCCACAGGTCGTGACCTCATTGAGCTTTCATGTCTGGAAACGGAGTTTGTTTTCCCTGTAGGTCGGCCTCACTTCAGCGATTTACATCCCGTCTTCTTGATGTTTTCATAATGTGATCTTTGGTATTTGGAGGCCTGACTTCACCTTTGGCGGCTTTAGCACGAGTGCTGCTACTGAGTTCAGCTGCCGAGATACCTTTTAGCCACAAACCTTTTTGGCTGTGATGAAATTTTTGTCGAACCTCTGCAAAATGTCAAACTTTTCAGGAAAGAAATTAGTCCTTTTTTTTTTTTGTTTTTTACTTTTACCTTGAGGCAGTTTGGAGTTTATCTGCTGGGTTTTAGGAGGATTTCATCAGATGAGCAGTTGAAGGATCCTCTCGGCCCTGAGAGAATTAAAAAAATCCTTCAGTCCAACTTGAAAAACGTGCAACACTGCTGCTATGAGGATTTCACATGATGGTAGTGATACCAGGGATTCTGCTGGATTTAAACAGATACTTGGAATTATAATTTAGAACACCTAAAAACAAAATAGGGCATAAAATAAATAACAGTACACAAAGTCCAAATACACGCATTTCATTTAAAATTAAAGCTCATCGCTGCAGTTCATAGTAAATAAATATAGAAGCATTGATGAGTTTGAGTCCCAGAGTGTTGGTTGTGAAGAATTCAGCCGCTGACCTTTTCATTAAACCATTTTAACCACTGTGGCCTCCTGGAATTCGTTTTCAGACCAAATTCTGCTGAAAGTTTTTCAGAAGCTACACACAAAAGGAATAAAGAGCTCAAATCTGACCTTCTGAAGTGACTTATGTAACTGTTTTCTTTTGTTTTGTCAGGCTTAACAAGTCAAGTCATGAAGGTTTATTTTTTATAGTTGTGATTTTTTTCCTTTTGTTTTGCTTTGTTTGTTTGTCTTTTTTATTTCTCTGTTGTTGTACTTTTTTAACACGTTCGAAATAATGATTCAATTCAATTCAACCATACAAGGTCAGCACTGAGTGCAGCAGGCATATTGATTTTAGAACACAATTTATTATTACTATTTATTTATTTACTTATTTTTCAGTGGTTAAACACTTGTTAATGTATTGTTGTTTGCAGTTATTTTTTATGGATTTGAGGGGAGGAAAACTTCTCTTGCTAATTGAAACATAAACATAATTTCCTGAGGGATTAATAAAGTATTCTGATTCTGATAACAAGGCACATGAAGCCTTATTAGGCAAATTAGGTAAGTTAAAGGACCAGCAAATGCTAATATGGCTCCGACAATGCAGTACTCCCTTGGTCCAAAAAAGCTTGAAAAACGCATGCCTTGCTACTCTGGCTAGTAATCTAACCTACTTTGCTTCCTGAATATAACCATTTGTTACAGTAATGAGTTGTTGAAGCTAAACATTTACCTTTTCAACAAATGCTAACTTTTGCTAATAAATTAAACTTTGGCTATTTCAGCTAAACCCTAACCCCAAAGAGACATTTTCTAAAAAACGATGTACTTAGCAAAGAGTTTAACAACAAAACAAAGTTGACAAAATGTGAACTTAAATCTTGAAACCTGAGATCAATAGCATTGCTAACGTAGCATAAGGGGCTAAACTATAGGGCCCATGATCGGAAGTTCGGGGGTTCCAGTCCACCGACCCGAGGTACCCTTGAGCAAAGTACCGTCTCTACACACTGCTCCCCGGGTGCTGGATTGGTGGCTTCCCACTAAGTGAATGGGTTAAATGCAGAGGACTTATTTCCTACTAAAGTGTACATTATTATTATTATTATTATTATTATACAAGTGATTGAAAGTACTTTTCAGTGGAAAATATTTTTTTAAGTTTGGAAACTGTAATATAATGTAATTTGACTTACTTTAGTGGTAAAATAATGTATAACTTTATTTTACTCCTGGAAATCTCTGCAAGACCCTTGAAGGTTGCCTGGAGTTTGATGGATTTCAGTTTGAGAGCTAACAGTTATATTTTCATATGTAAAAAGACAGAATGCAGCTCTCTGTTTAAATCTAGAGTATTTCTTTTTTTTTAAATTTAGCAGAGCAGAGCCTTCACTCTTAACTTCCCTGAAAGTCGACAGCTTCTAGACTTCCAGGTTGGGTCCAGTTTCTTCCAGGTGGTTCCCAGGCTGTTTCCAGGCCTGTTCTCACATATTTCTCACTGTTTGTGTCATCTGTTGATGTTTATCTGGCGGCAGCTGCTCTCTCAACATGCACTCTGCCTAGCAATATGGTATAAACCTGTACACTTGCAATGTACTGCTCATCATGCCGTACACTACAACTCCCAGGGTTCCCAGCGGGAATCTGGGTGACGGGGGGCAGTGTCTGCTGGGTTGGCCCAATCGCAGTGTGGATACATGGAGGAGCAGAGGCAGGTTGATTAGACGGAGTTTGTGGGTGTGCCGGGGTGGACAAATGAATGGAAACATGCAGACGATGTCCAAACAGGCTGAAAACACGTTTGGACATCGTCTGCATTTCAGTCGGTATTAACTTTATTATAACTTTAATAATTTGTACTATAAAAATAACACGTTTTTAAACAAAAGATCTTTTGTTTAAAAACATACTTCATTGTTGTTTTTAACACTGTAAAGATTTATTTGCATATTTTTAAGGTTTGAAAAAAAAAAGACAATTTGTTTACATTAAAATTTGAAGCTCACTGAATTTTTGTGTGTGTAGCTGCGGGTGAGGGTTTGCAATGCAAGGAAAAATGTAAGATCCACTCATGTTTCAGTGTCTCACAGGGAAAACTCCCAGATCAGATCAGTCTACATTTAATCTGAGTGTTACAGTTTTTGATTTAAAATGTTGAGTGTGTGTTTTATGCCAAGTTTGTGTGTCTGGCTGTGTGTTAAATAGGCTTACATGGGTGTGTGAGATTTCATGCTTGCGACTCGGTGTATAGTGCATCTTATGAGGACGTGCACTTGGCTGTTTTCCCTCTGAATTTCTCACTTTTCCAGCTCATATTTATGTCCTGATGTCACACACACACACACACACACACACACACACACACACACACACACACACACACACTCTGGCTGCAGCGTTGCGTCACACAGATGATTTTTCGATTGCAGAGACAAATATGCTGATCGTCATGACAACGCTGCCAAAATACAGCTGGGGAGTAACCTGAGATCAGTGTGGGAGAAGTGAGTATGTGCTGGTGTTACTGTCGTTGTGGGGACGTGATCACTGGGTCACTATGTGAGGACTCTGGCTTTACGGGGACAGATCAAATCCCCACAAGGTCAATAAATCAGTGGGTGAAGAACTGGTTTAACATTGGAGCACAGTTAGGTTAATTTAATCTTACAGGTTATAATATGAGCTGTGAGTCATGTTAATTTCAGGCTAATGTAATGCTAATACACTATGTATATATAAAAGGCAAAAATAGCACAATTCATATTTACAGTTGGTTTTCCAGTCAGAAGCTTTCAGGAAACTGAAGGTGTTTTCTTTGAGGTTATATAAGGTCCTGAACCACAGCTGCTGTGTTACCTGCAGCAGGAACCATTAGGCTCCGCCCCTAACAAGATTTTGTTTAATTAAAGGAATCAGTGCGAGTGGGGTGACTTCACCAGACTCCATTCACAAAAAGTGGTGCCGCGACTGCTTAGTTAGTTCTATATTTCTTTAACTCTGTTTTATTTTCGGTGTTGCAGTGAGGGTTAGGTTTAGTTTGGATTCACACTTTGAGTCATTTGCTGTTAGACCAGCATTGCATCTTTGTGGATGCTGCAAGAAAACTTTGAGAGCATCTAGAGAGTGCTGGCTTCTGCACACACACCAGATAATAATGTTAACATTAGGTTTAATTAGAAGTTAGTGTGGTTTGGCATGTTGTTAGTATAATGTTAGAATAAGGTTAGGATGATGGTAAATATCTGAAGTGAAGGAAACATGGCCGAGTGAAACGACTTATTCTTATATGACAAGATAGGAGATGTTTTTGCAGAGTGTACGCTGCAAAGAAACACTGGTTTACTCTCTGTCTGTCTCTCTCAGGCACTATGAAATAATTATGGGATGTTCTGTTTGTCTCTGTGCTCCAGGAACTCAGCAGGGTTTTTTTTTTTCCCCAGCACATACACAACATCTCTCCAAAACATTTGTACACACACACACACACACACACGCACACACGTATTTAACCTCCAGCTAGCAGGAAACAACAGAACACGAACAGGAAGAATCTACAACACTTTCATGTTAAAACATCTCTGCTGCGTTCCCGTTGGCTCCAACACGACTCCCGTACAAACAAGACGCCTCATTCAGCCTCTTACATCCAGGCCTCCCAATATTTGTTCTGAGCTGTTTACTGTCACAAAAGTAAAAAAAGAAAAAAAAAGAAAGTTGTCTTCTATAATCGCCACAGGCCTCCACACACTAGGGGGCACTGTAGCTACTCGCTTTGATCCAATCACATGTTCTTGTTTACTGATGGGCTGTTACATGGAGATGGTGCCTTTTAAATATATTTCAAAGATTGTCACAGTTTTACGTTGAAACTACGGGATTATGATGGTTAAACAAACTCACAAAAACGATCATTATTATCAATAATCTGCATGTTAGAAAAACTGATAATGATGTCAGTCTAATTGTCAGCACAATGTTAGGTTGGTTATTATGTATCAGTGTAAGGTTAGATTTAATTGGGAGGGGTCCAGTGTGACTTCTGGTGAGATTCATGCAACATTAGGATAAATGTAGTTTATTCCGATTACTGAGGCGATAAAGGCAGGATAATGTTGTGGTGAGGTTATTGCTATGTTCGGCTTACGTTACTGTCAGCGCATTGCTTGGAAATTATAATATAAGTAAAGTGAGATTAATGAAACAAGGTCATGGAGGAGTTAATGTAATGTTAGGATAAGGTTAGTTTAGTAAGCTTTTATTGGGTTACTGTAATATTTGTTGTCAACAGTGTTAGAAAAAAGTTTGGCTTCAGTTGTTTCAAAGTTTGGATAAGGTCAGACTAAAGTTAGTCTGGTGAGCCTATGATGTCAGTATCCTGTTAGGAAAACGTTACTGCAGTGTGGTTAATCAGGGAAGGTTAGGATAATATCAAAGTAAGGTTAATATGATGCTTGGTTTAAGTTAGCAAGATATTAGAATCAGTTTCAGGTGATCAGGTCGGGGGTGAGGATAGAATAATTTCACTGTGATGTTAGCGTTCAACGTTTGGTTTAGGTTACTGTGAGGAAAGGGCTTGGGTCAGTGTAGAACAGCATTTCATTTAGGCTAATGTTAGCATCGTTTTAGAGTAAGCTTTGGGTAAAGCTACTACACGCTGAGGATATTGTTACATTTGAGTTTACTGTTAGCATAATGTGATGTCAGGGTAGTGTTATCTCAAAGTTAAAAAAACTTGTGAAAGTTTTTTGGGTGACGTTATTGCAACGTTAGCATCATTTTAGAGTAACGTTTTCAGCTAAATAAAGGTTATAAAATCCCAAATAAAGTCAAATTCTATTTTGTGGTTTATGGTCTAGTGTTGAGTAAGATCGCGTGCAGGTGTCGGCCCCGGCCTGCTGCGACAGCCGCATTAGAGTCGGAGAAGGTTAAAAATCTTCCTCCCTGCAGACGAACTCCTTTGTGCGTTTTTAGATTTTGCCTTTTGATCCTTGTGATGGAGTCATCATGTTTCCAGCCTTTTGGTGCGATGGATTTTGTGCCACATTATTTTTAAATGAAGAAAAACTTCCCTCCGGTCACAGAGGGGGGGAGGAAGAGGCGGGGGTGGGAGCATCGCTTTCTTTTTTTTATTATTACGATCAATTCAGATTGATTACGTTCACATATTTAACGTGACGTGCTCTTCTCTTACTGTTGCTTCATTTGGAGGGGGGGGGATAAAAGAGGGGGCGGCCGGATGACGTCCAACCGCCGCCTCCTCCCAGAATGCATAATGGCAGCACTCAATATTTCAGACGGAACAAATGAATTGCGTGAGGCTCTTTTAGCAGAATAAACTGCTTTTGCGCGTCAAGACAAAGTCTGGGGACTAAGGGACCGAGGACCTAATGTGTTGTGACAATAGACAGTAGAGAGGCTGTGTTTGTGTGTGCGTGTGCGTGCGTGTTTGTGTGTGTGTGTGAGACAGAGGCAGATCTGTTCCAGGGACTGTTTTAGTGCCTCATCAAATATTTAGTTTGATTGTACATGGTCCTGTAATTGCCATCTTGGCTTGTGAATTATTGATGGCGTGTAGCAGAGCCAAGGAGGGCCCTCATCCACACACACACACACACACACACACACACACACACACACACACACACACACACACCGTTCGCTCATGTGCTGTAATAAGGCCAGACAAAAGCAAAGACACACACACACTGAAGCTGGTGCTGAGGCCAGTGAATCATCATGTAATGGTAATGGGCATGAAGCTGCTCTTGTTTCATATCCTAATTAGCTGCAGAGGAGCATCATCTGAATTCCTCAGTAATTATTTGAAGAGGGCGTTTCGACAACACGGCAGAGTCAATATTAGACTTTACTCGACCTTCTAATGAGGCCGCCCTTCTTCTTCTTCTCCTTCTGATGTTGTTGTAGCTCAAGCTGCCTCCCAGCTTCTCCTTCTCGTATTTTTATTTTCTCGCTTTTGTTTCTCAGCTGCAGATCCTCCACGGTTTGTTCGTTAGCTGCAAACAAATTAGATGTGACGCCGAGGCGGTTGGCGGGTTAACCAGGACGGATTGCTGTTAGCTCGCCGGCGGCCTCGGCTCGCCACGCTTGGCTTTGTGTTTCGTTTCAGTTTTGTCACCCGTAAGATGAGCTGGGGCTGGTGGTGAAGGCGGCGGCGTGCTGGCCCAGGCTCGCCAGGCGGTCAGGTGGTAAAACCTGCAGCGGCGGGCGGCGTGGTGGCTTCTCACAGAGAGCATCAAACTGTGAGGGCGAGCGGCGGCGGCGGCTGCAGGATCAGCGGCGCGGCAGCTTTTAAAAATACTCCTGCTGAAATATTGATTTTTTTTTTTCTGCTTCTTTTTCTTTCTTGCCTAACGTAATAAGTGAGAGACTCCAG